>JASAND010031020.1:0-12565 GCA_030248195.1 Trissonchulus latispiculum
ACAAATTCTACTACAATGGTGTGAAGTTAGCACCGACAGGAAAGATATAAATCATTCATGAGCTGCTAAGCCTAAGTGAAATTAACATTTCATTTGATAAACGTTCAATGATTTAACATTACTTCTGTCTAAATTCGCAGGTCTGGCTAGCTAATTGTTGGGATTCTCCATATTGGGTTAGTCAGGTTCAGATGTAGCGGGTTTTGTGTATGAGAAGGTTGAGTAGCGAAGTTGGGGGAATAAGTTGTTTATGATCAGTCAAGTTTTGCCAGATAGGTTCGAGTTGGGAAGATTTGGGTTGGATTCTATTTGGGTTGCCTTTGTCGCACAGTCGGCTTTTGCCGGGTTTTTGGTCAGTATTTTGTATTTTTGTTAAAGTTTATACTCGTGCCTAAAAGTTAATGTTTTGTTCTAATTTTGTCGTCAAGTCTTTGCTGAAATTACAATAAACCGTTGTAATTATTTCGTCAACTTCTAGTTGGTCTGGACCGAACAGTTCTCCAACATCACACACCACTGTTGTTCACCTGTAATTTAGTCTTATCCTAGAGAGTAAAAGTCAGACAACAATATTTTATTAAGATCAGTAGAGTCAAACTTCACAATGGAGCCAACTACAGTTAATGACTGCGCTACTTTCTCTACTGGCTACTGCCCTCTAAGCAACGTTCACTTCAGTCCCTTTCTACTTCACGGAAAAATGTACTACTCAGTCCAGCAGTGATACGAAGGTGAAAAGGCTGCTTATTTTAATGATTGGGAGAGCAGAAAAGTTATTCTTAAAGAAAAAACCGCTAGGCGCTAGCCGCTAAGAACATAAAAGGGTTCGATGAAAAGGTTTGGGACCTAATAAAGGATAAAGTCGTTCTAGAAGGAATTCGGGCAAAATTTGAACAAAACAAACAAGCTAGGGAAATATTACTGAGTACCGGTGAGAAGAAAATAGTCTTTGTAAATTCGTTTGAAAAGTGTTGGGGCACTGGAACTGAAACCTATATAAAGGACTATCCAGGAGAAAATCATTTGGGAAACTTGTTGGAGAAAGTAAGGGACGAAATTAATAAAAGTAGCAGAAACTCAAAATCACACAAAACATAAGGATGGACTACAGTTACTATTGGAGCATTATTCTGGATAACGGGGAAACATCACTAGGGGCTGGGGTGTTTGATTCATTCGCAGAGGCTAGGATGGATGCTGAAAATTACATTAGAAACAACCCTGAAATAAATGCAGAAGGAATAATTTTAGAAAAAGCTTTACCATTTCGAAGTGAAGTGACAATGACAATATTCGTTTGTTTAGCAGATGGTACTGAGTATGCGGTAGGTAAAAGTCTACAATAGCCTCCCTTATCCCAACAGTCCTCTTAAGGACTACTGTATATAGTTGTATATGAATATGTTGTATATTGTACTTAGAAAATAAAAAGAATAAAACATAAAAACACAAAAACATTAGACTAGGACCGGGCTTAGGTTGTACACATTATAGATTATATAAGATAGGATTAGGTTAGGTAGGTACGCAGTTAGCTTAGGTAGGTAGGAGTCCGGTAATGGGCCGACGCCGGGTCCCAAGCCCCGGGGGAAGAACACAGAGGGACGGGAATGTTGATTAAAAAGCTCTTACTAAGTTTAAACAATGAAAATATGTACTTACCTCTCATGTGAGTAACCAGTCTTTAGTGAAGAACAAATGAAAAGCTGGAAGTCCACATTCTTGCTTTTGTTAAATAAAGTCGAGTGGTAGAATAAAAAATTATGCCCTAGGGCCGACATACGGTCTTCTTAAAACTGTAAAGAGAAGGTAGAAAACAAAACCCTGGGGAGAACAGATGGGCTTGCAGGAAAACTTCGAAAGACAAACCTCAGGGGACATTAAACTTTCAATGTCATTGACTCCGGGAGCGCTGCTCGAAATGTCCCTACTATACTACTTACCCTCTTTACGCTGTCTAGTCGTTGGCAAGAAGTAGCGACATCTCCGAAGATGGCATGAGTAACCATTCATAGCATCCTCCTTAATTGGACGTTAACGAGGGTTTGTTTAAACTGTTAAATTAATCTGAATTATCTACCGTGAACTCACTTTGCTAGAGGGGACTGTTTCATAATTCAAACGAGGAGACTCGTACTTCTTGTATGCTTCAAATGCTTCCTGTATGCATTCGATAAGTCCAGTTGGTAGGAATACGATGATCGTGTCCATTTTTTAGGTAAAAGACTCGAAGCAAATTACTGATTAGCTTGGGTGCTGTTTGTACGCCAAGTTATAGAAAAAGTGGTACTGGCAGATATAAGAAAGATGTCGCAAAACTGCACCAACAGCGACATGTAAGCCAGTGACCAAGGTAAGAGCTATTACGACCAATTACGATGAACCCAATTGTGTTTTGCAACACATTTTGTTGAGTTGACTGTAGTGTACAAGCCTAATGTCAGACTAGGTTGCTGCGTATAAATACTTAAAAAGGATTTTGACAAAGTACTGAGTTCCGTTCCAGTACCTGGAGTGTGTTGATACTTAATCAATAGTGTTGAGTCCTGGATATACTGATTGGAACATGTATTAAATGCTATGCTATGTACTAAGTTACTATTGAATCGTGACGCTACTGCAATCGCGTTGAGTTGAACTTGCCAATTTATATTAGCTGGCTACAGTTCACATGCAGGTTTTCAAATATTTTAATGTCTCAGCATTGGAATCTGAAGCGCTATTCTATTGAATGATACGATTCTTGTTGCTTAAGTAATATTTGATGACATCAACCTTAATGTTTCGAGCATATTGCAGGCTTTTTGCTTCAGGCTTCAGCTTCTGCTTCAGGCTTCAGCTTCTGCTTCAGGAGCCCTTATATAGCAAGTGATGTTGCAATCATGCAACGAAGTGCTGCTTTAGTTTCGTAAGACCGATCACTAATGGATCGTCATTAATATGTTCCGTTTTGCATGCAAAAGATTGTTGTTACCACATGGCAATCATGTTCCCGTGCCGACAACATATATTGTCCATTTACTGTCTGCTATGCTAGTGAGATTATTAGCGTACAGTGAGTAGAAGCTTTACTTTGTGACAGGCAACAGGCCGCTTTTTATGCTTCGCTAAAAGTAGCTAATTGTGCATCCTTTTGAAGGAAGTTATTTCATTAATTCGGCGTTGATTATTTTATCATCTTTTCGGTGATACGGTTTGAGCGACGCAGGTAACAATACCCTGGCCTCAAGTCATCGTAGCTATAGGTCCTGTCTGGCCACTAGCAAACTACCCTTTATTATATGATCTTCATGCTCACGTTGTTTTTTATGTTTGGTGGACGTACCAATGGACATTTCTGTACGTTTCATCTTATGCTTGGGTTGCCTTATGATGTACGGAGTCTACCTCGTCAACAAAGTTACTACAGGTAACGCTAAATCTCGCATAAATGTCGCTACGAATCAATCTTGTTCTAGTGTTACAAGTATCTTTGCTTTTAGCTTGCTTTTAAACAGGCAGAAAAGGCTTAGTACGTGTCACTACAAACGTCAGATGCTCAGCACAGCTTATTTACTCGCAGTGCTACGCGGTGTGGTGCTGATCTCGTTGTCCTTTATTAAGTGGTAGATAACAAGGAACAAAACGATGGCCACGGACAGAAAACATGACCCCAAGCAGTAAAAACGTGTCAACGTGTTAGTTTTTACTAGGATCACTCGTATTTTTGTGCTATGGTTTGCATTTGTACTTTTCATTCTAATTACTCGAAACAACTTAGCTTGGCTGAAATTTTAGGGACATTTTGTAGTGACTAGGGGATTTGATCCCACCCTCGTCACCAATGTTGTGACTTGCCTACCAGTAAAACACACGTCTACGCTTCAGCTAGGTGTCCGGCTGCAAAAGCCAACTGCAGCAGATGTGGACAAATTGGCCACTACAAGAGAGTTTATCCATCAAAACCAACTGCCATGATTAATACCATCACAGTTGGTCCCCAAGAAGAAAGCTATGAAGAAAACGTTGTTATTATCAAGAGTACATAATATAAGAGTGTGCCACTAGGCACACTCTATGCTATCAGAGCAAAAACTATGGTCTGCTCGCTAACGGCCAACCCCCCCCCCCCCCCGCAAATCAGTGCCTAGTCGAAACGGGGTACGCTCACTCGCTCTATGCTTATGTGCTTAAGCTCGAAAACACAAGCAGTGCGTGCGCGAATTTTGTACCTGCTTCGAGCTTTAGAACACAGACATCGCGCACAAAATTCTTTGAAGTGAAGGGTCTAATTTACGGGGGTGTGGGCTTTTTTTGCTCTATTATAGTTTTTGCTCTATTAACAGAGAGTGTGCTTAGTGGCACACTCTTATATTATGTACTCTTGTTATTATTTAAACTTTGTGGGGGTAATGTAGTTTATAAAGGGAAGGGGAAATGTAATGACTATGGGATTTGATCCCACACAATTAGCACATTCTACACTAGAATGTCATTACGATTACGTATGCGCATGTAATATATAATGAGACAATTGAGCCTCAGTTAGAGTGTTAAGATCGGGAGTAAAGACGCGTGTTTTACTGATTGGCACGTCACAACACATTTAATTTTGTTTGGATGGTTTGTCTTTCGCGAAAATATTCATCAACTTTGCTTTCGTAATATTAATGATATATCTAAAAAGTTTGTTTGTGTCCTGGTATGTCGTTAAGTTAACATTAGTTTTATTTTCTAAATAAGCTATGTCCGCTTCTCGCGTCCATGTTGTGACAGCTTAATAAACTACTGGGGAACAATAGTAGTGTATGTTTTATGTAGCCAATCTGGCTTTTTATCAATTTCTGTACAATCACTCAAGACCCTAATAATAGTGCTAAAGCTAACAATATTTTTGAGATAAGGAAGTAGATTACTTCAAAATAGCTAGATGCTCAACATTGGTCGTAATCAGAAAGTGCAAAGTAGGAGTGCTTTACCTCGACATTGACAGACTCTTTCAATGTTTCCCATTGCACCAGCACATCTACAACATTTAATTAACTTAATTAACCAAATTAATTAATTAATACGAACTGTTGAACATTTTTCTTGTCCCGGAATATATTTGAAATACTATGCAAAAACGGAGGAATTGAAGATCTCTAATTTTTGTAGCCTTTAACTATCAAACTACATGTAATCTTAACGATATTGACGCATACTAGATAGCACAAGTTATTCCCGACATTTGTAGATTGTATAAAATGCCGTTGATATATTACAAAATTGGATAGCTATGTAATAAATTGTTATACTAGAGAATAGGTAATTGACAATTTATTTTGGTAGAGAAGTCTTACGTGTGACCATCGTAACGACCATAGTAACAAGTGTATCCTGCATATCTATGTGGGCAAACCAAAGCGTATGGATTTCCATTACTGTATGAACCGCAGGGATCCCCAGCCATTTCAAAGACCTGTCCCTGTACATCGAGATGAAAGTTTGGTTCATTGAAAACGGATTTGTCATCCAAATAGCACTCCAAGCCGTGACTGGAGCAAGCAGTGGTACAGTCGCCACCAACTTGACTAATTACGTAAGTGTAGCCACCATAGGGCAGGGATACGGAATAATCGATTGCTCGTTTTTTTCTTCTAATGGTCGAAGGTTTGTCTATAAGACTAGGTTTGCAAAAAATATAATTAGTGGTGGAGTCTCTTACCGAATTTCAAACAGCAGGTTTATTCTACACAGACAAGAAACTATGTAGGGACTTTAGTTAAGAGGATAAACACAACTGCTTTTATTTTTAATCACCATTGTTCTGATTTTATTAATTATAAGAATAATTTGTAACACTCTGTTAAGTGTTCAACACTTTGTCGAAAAAATGTGCTATTAGTCATTACGCTTTAGTCGTGAAGTAAAACGTACCTGATACAACGAGTTCAAGCAATTCATCATAAGCTGTTTGCTGAAACAGAGCACGCAGTATCCGCAAATACTAATAAAGTGTTTCAAATTGTTCATTTTCACCACACTTTTCAAAAAAGTCCGCTTCATATGTTTAGTTCAGGTTCAAGTAAGTGAAAGCCAGACTCATTCTGAAGGTTAGCATTATGCAAGCTGCGGTCATCAACTTCAACTTCGCGAAATCATGTTTCTATATATATACATGGGAAGATGATCCAAAGAGAATTGAAATTTTGAATCGCCTCATATTTTGCTAAAAAGTTTATTGATGAGTACGTAGATTTCGGAGGGAGCCTTCTGAACTGAAAACGTGTATCTGAGGCACATGACACACCCTAGATAAAGAAATGAAAGTTACACACCACCAGGCACCCGAAAAAATCGGGCACCTAGCGGGGTTCGAACCCGCGTCTTCTGCTTAACGGCCAGACGTTATAACCAACTGAGCCACAGGTGCTTCAGTGGAAAGAGCGTAGCACCGAATAGAGCACTTAATATCAACAGTGTAGAATATATATAACCTGGCTTAATTTTAAAGCAATAAGCGAATCATACCAATTCTCTGAAACTGTCAATATTGATGGCATCATCCTGGTTAAAAGGATTCAAATTACAGATACTAACGGCTGGAAAAGGAACATCTACGGATTCGCCAATCTAAAAACAATTAATGGGCACAGTGGTACACAATACAGACAAAAAATTGTTGTTTTTGCCAGTCGTACATACAGCAACGCATTGCATAATTTAGGTTAATTAAATTAATGTAATTTAACAGAATTAATATAGCATAAGTTAATTAAAACAAATCTCGGATAAAATGTACTTAATGCCAATCCAGCACTTGAACAATTCTATGTAAGTGTGGGCATTTGCAGAACGCCTCTAGAACTATTCACCTCCGCTTGAAAACAAAAATCAAACTAAAAGCAAACTCGATAGGTTTATGAACTTATTAAACCCAAGTGAGTTCTTCAGTGACTCTCTGTTTTTGCCCAACCTACCTTGATTTTAACAACACTTTCTTGACGCAGATATTCCAAAATGTTGGAATAAAACTGGTAAATGCATAAACTGGTAGCAAATAGTGTTATCACAGTCCAAAATGCAGTAGCTAGTTTATCATAGCTGTAGACAATTATCCCCAATCCATGAATTGAAACCTTGGCCATCGCTTGTTCAGAGAAATGGTTGTCATAAACTCCCTAAACAGCGACATCTCATGGTAACTGGAGTCCGATACCCGGAAAGGATTTTATGGATAAGGAATTTTATGGAAAAGGAAAAAGCCGAAAAGGATTTTATGGAAGAAAAATTTTATGGAACAGGATTATTTAAGTTACGGGAGAGCAAGGCACTGAGATCGTCCTAATCCTAGCCAAGCCTGCAATATGCTGCATTGAACCATTAAGGTCAAAATCTCGGGAGGAAGGCTTCGGTATATATATTAACTTCGGTATCTTTTTTCGAACTTTTTTAGCTTAATTAATTAGGTTGAGCTTATGCGTAAAAAATGGCTTAGGCTTAGACGTCTAAAAGCACGCTCTATTCTAAGCCTAACACGCTCTCGGAAAGCTTAGGCGCTGCCGCCGAGGAACGCGGTATTTGGGCGTCCTCGCTTGGGGTTTTTTACATATATATATATATATATATATATATATATATGTGTGTGTGTGTGTGTGTGTGTGTGTGTGTGTGTGTGTGTGTGTGTGTGTGTGTGTGTGTGTGTGTGTGTGTGTGTGTGTGTGTGTGTGTGTGTGTGTGTGTGTGTGTGTGTGTGTGTGTGTGTGTGTGTGTGTGTCAGCGTCAAACTGTAGAAACAGGAATAACTGAAATTTTTAGGACTTCTACAGAATTCCTGAACATTTCAGTAAAACTATAGAATTACGGCGATACTTGACGTATTCTACAGTTTTCCTGGTATTTTCCAGGAATTCTGTAACTATTTTACAGTTTACTGTAACGACAGTTTTAACTATTTCTGACCCGGTGACCTGGTCGCCCTCTGACACGGTGACTCGGTATTTTGAGACTGTTAGATTCAAGGTTTCAAGTAGCTAAAACAAAATATTGGATATTTGTGAATACTGTTTATTTAGTGCTGGCTTCATCGCAGTGCCAGGGCCATGGTTGTTGAAGCTTGGCGATGCTTGATTTTTCTCAAAATGTCAGAAAAGTCCAGCTCCATTTATTAACAAATTTGTGTTCAAGGATGCTACTTAGGTCGCGCAGTGATGTAGGTTTTAATTTTCTCATTGACGTTTTCTTGTTTATACCTGCAATAATTGTAGTCTAAATTGGTGAGAAACCAGGAGGACCCCCAGCAAACTTATATTAATTTCAATAAATTTGGTTAACCTTTTATAATGAGGTTTGCAAAAGAATAATTGAATGACGTCACGTTTGTAGAATAGACTAGACAATGATCAGTCGTAATGGTACTGGATACAATCGCATAAAAAATTATAAACCTTTTTCTAGTGCGGGTTCCTGGGGTTCTAATTTTTTGACCCTGAAAATCGTTTTTGCTTATACTGACTTAATCACTGGAGATAGCTCAAAGGTTGTAAAAGCAAAAATGATTTTGCTGCCATCTTACCAGACATAGCAACCAATCTGGTGTCTCGGCTTCCTACGCAAAGTATATATCATGATAAAAACGAAAACTTTCTTGTTTTTTCGCCTAAAAATGCGGGACTGGTCCCAGAATGTTAAAGAGCACGAAAATAGGTTATTTCGTAAGTTTCACTATTTAAGTAAAGGATTAAAGCCGTATGATCCAAAAATACCCGAAATGAAACCAGGAGCTTAACTGCTCTAGATTTGGACGAGATCAGCGATAGGTAATGACGGGTTAAAAAAGTCTCTCATGCTGCATCTCGGTCAATTCAGCTTTTAAAAACTTGACACAAAAAGGTTTCTTCAGTAACAGTGTGTAGCTGTACACTGTGTAGCTGACAGACAATGCAGGTTTCCCTGGGTTCCACCGAGGCTGCATCAGTAATAATCTGACAGTGACCAATAACCGTACACCGGGGTCACAGTGAAACTTTCCCGATAGACAATTCCCCCGAATAATTACAGCTGTGAAATTCCACCCCGCCCCCGGGAAAAATATCATCGGTGAAATATTCCTCCACCCTCCCCCCCCCCCGGATACATATTACCAGTGAAATTTTTCCAGGGAGATGGATTTCACCGTTGAGCTGTAATAATTGAAATTTAAAAACAATTTTCCACTTTTCAACCAATTTCTTTTTCAGAATATCTACTAAGCTGAATTGAATTTTTAAATGTTGTCCGTCGTAATTGTAGAAACAATTTTATGAAATCATCACATGGTGACAGGGATTCCAGCATCCAACAACTGAAATAAGCCCTCCATTTTTGATTAATATAATATCTACCAAAATTTCCTTTTTATAAGTGCTGCCACAGAATTTTTGGTAAAGTCCCAGTTATAGAATGGGTGTTCAAAGCGAAAGATCAAATGGCAGCCCTGATCATTACTGTGATATAATTTTGCTCCTCTTTCAATTATTTCCGGTTTCGATTGCAGTTCTACAATACGTCTCAGGAAAACGGGAAATATATATTCCAAGTTAAACTAATTTTTCTGTCCAAATTTTCAATTTTGTTTTCATTCTTCATTGTATTAAATTTTAATGGGTTTCAACTTAATATTGTAATTAATTTTCATATTTTTGATTACTTAGTTTAAGGAGTCTTAAATAAGTTTTAAAAGATTTTTAAACTTTTTGAGTTAATGATAACTCTACTCTAAAACGCCCTGTCGAGAGTGCTCTGTATACTCTTCAGTGAAAAGTTTCCAGAAGATAAACTATATCTTGCTGGTCAGGTCATGCTTGGTCTGGTCAGTCTCACTCTTCTATGTTCTTAGCAGTTTCACCGGAGATACTTTGGTACAACGGATTACAAGTTAGATGTAGTCTTTAGTACAAAAGACCTGTAGTTTCCATTGGTTTACACTACAGGTTATCACTTATCACTGGATTACGCTGATTTCACGCTGGAGAGAAAATTTTCACCGGTGAAATTTTTCCGGAGGGGGGAATTTTGCAAGGGGAAAATTTCGCAGTGACACCGGCTTAGCTTGGGGGTCATGGTTTCTGCCCGTGACCTTCCTTCATTTCTCCGCTTCTTGCCCGCCTTTTGAAATGGACTGCGGAGAGCAGCACAGTACGGGACTCGAGCAGTGCGTAAACAGTGGATGAGGCTCAACAATAAGTTTAGTTAGTCTACAAAAGCTTACAGAAGCTCTTACAAAGTAAAGCAGCTATGACTAGTGTTTTTTAAAATTCACAACTTAAAGTTAAATTCATATAAATTTAAATTCAAAATTTAAAATTAAAATGGATGGGAGGACTGCCTCGCCTCTGGGCTCTAAGCCCATATCACAAACTAACATTCCTTTCCTGGAGAACTAGCAGCACCATAGACTTACGGTATAAGGGTTGATGCTACTAGGAACAGACAATTGCTCAGATACAAGAACAAAGGAATATTCCACCTGAATAGCTTAGAAACATGTCCTCGTCCTTACTTTTTTCTTGATGTAAACTAACCATCTGACTAACACTTTTTGCCCCTGTCAACTGGAGGTTGTCGAATGAGGACATTTTGACATTAGCCTATACGTAGTGTCATCAGAGTGGGCTATGCTGTCTAACGAAATGATAGACCGAAACGACCAAACTTGTTTGCTTTCGATTTCGCTCTTCAAGTATGCTCTTATAGTACAGGACAAAACTTCCGTGTCCAATGTAAATCCAATGAATCCAAAAGGAGCAGTATTCCTTGGTATCAATAACAACTGAATTGATTCGTTTGCTAAAACGGAGGTCTTCCTGCAATTTCCTTTTTTGGGATTTTTAATTTTCGTTTAGGGGGGTGGGCATCGCCAACAGCCAATAACATAGCAGAAACCCCGATTGGTGCCAAAAGGTCCCCGTTTTGGGGGGTTCGTCAAATCAGGCGAAGATTGACTGACTGTGACTGTTTCCACTTGCTTCCCCAAACGGGAGGACCCTTCTTTGTTTATTAATTAAAACTGCCATATTCCCAAAAATTGACTCTCGAATGCTTGCAACATAAGCAGCACGGCTACGAAAACGTGTGCACTGGGAAAGATACCTAACTACATCAATCTCTAATACCTTGCAATGCCGTTACACTTTCATCAATTTATAGATTAAATAATTTTCAGAAGACAACCATCAAAGAAGACCCAGCTTACAACAGTGACTTAGTTACTTAGCTACTCATAGTTCAAGGACAGTATTTTATTCAGTGGCAACAGGCCAAGCACGCCATCAATTTCTGTTCAAATTGGACAGCAATTGTTTTTCAGTTATATTTGTGCCAATGATATTGATCACAGTCAAACTGATGTCTCCACTGGCGCCGTTTTTGGTCCCGTTTGCAGTCGTCGTCTTCTCCTTGGAAACTGTCCTGGATTCCTCGTCCTTTGACTCGGAAAATTCTAGAATAATAACAATACACTAGCACGAAGGAAATAGACAGAGAGAGAGAGAAATGGGTATAAACATATGATAGCGTGGGGGAATGGGGGGGGGGTTAGGTAGGGGTAGGTTCCACCCCCCCCCCCCAGAATCGGACCCCGTGTTAATGTATGGGTACAAATGTTAGCTATTGAAATTGAATTTGGAATTGGAATTGAATGAAACACTACCAACACAATCTATTTCCTATGACGGCTCATTTGCTTACATTATTACATTGATTTCAACCTTTCGTAGTTCAAAGACTTTTGTTGGTTTTATAGTATAGTCAGAGGGGGGAAAACATGACGGAAAAGAAGGGGAAAAACATGGTCTCCTACTCCCCAACCATAGCAGATGTCTAGTATAGCCCATTAGAAAGAGCAAGTCTAGAAGTATACCCTACAGTGCCAGATTGGTTTCTATGTTTGATTCTGTAAGTACAGTACTTGACCAAAGTTGACCTCCCAAAATTGGCCAAAATGCTAAGGATTTTCGAAAGTTTGCAAGTCTATATCTAACCAATTATCAAACTTTGGCTACTATAAATTGGCATGCGGGCATAATTTGACTTGCTTTATCATGTGGCAATAGTGGTTTTCCCCTGCGTGCACCCAGTAAAAAAATTTGACCATGTTTTTCCACCACATTGGGTCCGCTAGAGCGGGGAAAAAATATGGTGATCAAATTTTAAAATTTTTGCGTATGCTTCAGGAAGGCGTAACTAATGCTTTTATAGGAAAGAGAATGCTTTAAAACCACTAAAACCTCAAAATATGCCAACTTTGAGCATTTTTGAAGCTTCTAACTCGAAAATTTGATTTGCAGGTTTCAACATGCCAGGTTTCATAAGTTTCTATGGTAAAAATGAAAATTTTGAAAAAACTTAAAAAATGATGGAATATTGCAATTTTTAACACAACTAACTTGTTTCTAGTGATATTCTGCATATTATGGCCAGTTCCCAGCAGGTTTCATGCCCAAACAGGTTAGGTACGGCGGATTTAGCATTTTGACCAAAAAATCAGGTTTTAAGCTTGCTGTGAGGTTAGAAGGGTGCCTAGGTAGTTTTGCACGCTAAAAACAGCTAAAACAATGTGTAATGG
>JASAND010031021.1:0-17809 GCA_030248195.1 Trissonchulus latispiculum
ATATATATATAATCGTTTTTTAAAAATTCGTTGAAGTATATACCTAAAATAGCTAATATTTAGCTTAAAATTAAAAAGTTTTCATTTTTTGCTGAAAAATCAATTTTTCACCGACCCCGCTAGAAAATTTTTCTTACCCCTCCGCCTCCCCAACTCCATTTGTAGCGAGCCCCCTCCCTCTCCCAGTTTTAGCCAGCCGCACCTGTGGAGGCAACGGGTAACAAGAATTTGAGGCGGGGTCTCACGTATCACTTTTGAGCACTTTATAGCAGCGTTGCGTTAGATAGCAGACTAATTTTAGTGCATTTTTGGCACTTGAAATCTTTTACTTTTAATATCCCGCCTCGCCCTACCCTCACTTGTTTCACTTTTCGTGCAATTATTTTAGAAACAGAATGTAGCAATTTACAAATGGCGACTTATGGTACAAGAATTAGGTATCAACAGGACAAGGCTCCTCCTGGTGGTTACAAGGAATTCATATTCGCGCGAACAGTTCCAAAGCTATGGTTCAAGCGTAAGTTACGGTGGTCAGTAAAAAAGGTAAAGGTTTACCCCAGGAGATATCTCCATCCTGCCACAGGACATGGGGTGCCGGTGCTCATCCCCGGATTCTTAGCTGTAGAGCCAGGAGGCCAGTGGTCACTACTTTATGGGGCCTACTGACGACTGGTCAAGCCCCCTAAAACAGCGTTTTCATAGGTTTTGTTTGGACGCATTATAAAACTGGGTTTATTTTACTGGGGGGGCCCCCCCACTTTTGGGCCCCCCACTCGAGCACCTCCCCCCCCCCCCCCTCGGCCCCACCCCCACTTTTTTGGGCTTCCCCCCCCCCCCAACTCACTATAAGGTGCTCAGAAAATGCCAAATTTTTTGGATTTTTGGTCAAAAATCGTCTATTTTGGTACTCAGACTCAATTTTTGAGCACTTTTAAGCATAGTTATCTGGGGTTTTTTAGGCAAAAAAAAGTGGGGGGGGAAGAGTGGGGGAGGGGACGCCTCCCACTAGTGGGGGGGGGGAGGTCCAAAAGTGGGGGGGGATTAAATGAGCTAAAAATGTCAAAAATACAGTATAAAAAGCCTGTTTCCTAAATATACTGCTATAACTAAGCTTAAAAGTGCTCAAAAATTAAGTTTTGGCACCAAAATAGACGATTTTTTACCAAAAATTTCCGGCGAAGCCGGAAAAATTTGAAAATTTTGACCAAAAATCCTAAAAATTTGGCATTTTCTGGGGACCTTAGGGTGAGTGGGGGGGGGGAAGCCCAAAAAAGTGGGGGGGGAAACCCAAAAAGTGGGGGGGGGGCGCCCCCACCGCCTCCCCAGTAAAAAAACCCCAGGTTATAGCAGTATATGTAGAAAACAGGCTATTTTTACTGCATGTTTAGCGATTTTAGACCACTTTGAACATCCCCCCACTAGTGGGGGGGCTCCCCCACTGTCCCCACCCCCACTGTTTTTTCGCCAAAAAAAGCCCAGGGCTCTACGGCTGCGTATCCGGGGATGAGCACCGGCACCCCTTGTCCGTGTAGCAGGGATGGAGATATTCTCCAGGGCTCACCTTTACCTTACCTTATGATGGCCAACATTTAAACGTGTCAAGGACAAGATTGCCAACCAGACAGGAGCTCCAGAGACTAGTTCTCTCTCTGGGTAAGAGCGCTCACAGCGCCCATTAGCTTTCTCCTGTTCGGACTAAGGCTTCGGCCTTGGTGACCTCAGGCAGGCGTTTTTCATTATTTCTTTATGATTAATGCCTTGTTTATGATTAATGCCCGCCTGCTGGCCCGCGTTTACCTCACTTTCTTGATATATTATGTAGGGGCGCGATAGCGCCCCTACATAATATGGGTATAAAGGCGTCTGCGCGGCCCCCTGGAGACAATGTTGGCCCGGTGCCAGCTAATTAGAGGTCCGGGAGGGGTAAAAAGACTACCATTGTAAAGTACTCGAGCAGTACTACAAGTACCACCGTACTTTTGGTTAAAATTCCGAACTTCGAAATTTTGCACTAGGCGAGAGTTACCGTGCGTTTGTTTTTTTCTCGGTTAATAACGCTTTTCGGAAGTGCATATGTTAGCGCAGTGTTGGAACGATATGGGCATTTTGGCCCAATACTACCCTCCCTGCACCTCCCATGCAACCTTTTTGGTCAATTTTGCACACTGCCAATTTTGGCTCTGTGCCAAGGCCCCAAAGTCAGACTTTCGCTATTTTGGCACTTCGGTTGTGTTCGACTTTTTTCACAGGCTAGCAGCTAGATCGGTTTGGGTTCTTTTATTTGAATATTTCGGACTATGCGCGGAATGTAACGAGGGGGATTTTTAAATTTCGCTCTGTAGCTTTCAGGAGATGGGCCCAAACTTTGCATATTCTCACTAGAAATTCAATGAAAGTCAATTTTCACTAGAAATGGCCTAAAAGTCACTAAAAATGGCGTTTTTCAGCCTTGGGGTGGTACCCATGTATTGTATTGTAGGGGTCGGAGCATAGTGCCGAGATCGGTGGATGTGACCCCTGACCCACAGCGCCCCCCCACAGTGGGTCCGGTGTAATGAAAGTCTTCAAAAGTGGTCATGTTTGGTATCAAATGAAAGCCTTTGGCGAGGCGATCAACTTTTGTCATTATACCACCCACAGAAAGTGGCCCCACCGGCCTGTGGGTGGGCGCCCCACCCACAGTGGGTCCGCTGTGGGTCAAAAATGAAAGTCTTCAAAAGTGGTCATGTTTGGTATTAAATGAATGCCCTTGGCGAGGCGATCAACGTTTGTCATTATGCCACACACAGAAAGTGACCCCACCAGCCTGTGGGTGGGTGCCCCACCCACAGTGGGTCCGGTGTGGTTCAAAAATAAAAGTCTTCAAAAGTGATCAAGTTTGGTATCAAATGAAAGCCCATTTGCTCACATTTGCCCTGCCTATTGCATTGTTCAAGCTCCTTATCTGCATTAGCTCACTGCTGGAAAGGGAACCTTTAAAATGACAGAAGGACAAGTAATAAAAATGCTCCTCCGGGGCATGAAAAAGTATATAGTCAAGCGGGAAAAAAAACCCACTTTTTTTCTTGGACCAGAACTTTCGACTGGTTTGGGTTAGCACGACTTTGATACTATATTTAATTAGGGTTTGCCCTAAGCTTTCGAATGAGGTATAGTTTGTCTCCCTAGACCCTGCCGTTATGGAGAAATTAAAGTTTTCCGTGTCGGGAAAAAAAACCCAATGCGGGAAAAAAAAACCCATCGGCGGGAAAAAAAACCCACCCGGATTTTTTGCTGGAAGCGTGCCAGAACAATTTTGACGGTGCCATTCGAAAGAGCGGGTTGTTTTTAGTAGGTCTACATCGAAAAATACCAACATTTTTGAAAATTTTCAGAAAAAATTGAATTTTGAAAATTTTGTATGTTTAACACGTAAACATAGGCAAATTTTGGAAATTTTTAAAAATTGTTTATTTTTGGCAGTTTAAGCATCCTATCGTGTAGAAAACGTGTTTTTCCTGTATTTAGAGCCAAACTAGACCCATTTTAAGGCAAAAATAAGCATTTTTGGCCAAAATTGAAATTTTGGCTTGAAATGGCACCATGTCCGATTTAGACCCCCTGGACCACCCATAACAGAACGAACCCGGGTAAAACCTATACCAATTTAATCTATAGGCTCTATTAAACAAATGTATGTATTAGTTTGACCTTTCCTGTTAACGGTTAGAAAAATATTCAATTTTGAAAAGTGGGTTTTTTTTCCCGCCGATGGGTTTTTTTTCCCGCCAACTCTAGGTCACCCCCAGGTCGCACCGGAGGGGTTAGAGCAGTGTGGCATATATCATCATGAAGCCCAACAGATGGCCTACACATACATACTATCCGCTTTGGTCTAGGTCTTTCCAGTAGTTCAGGGTGGCCAGCCAAAGTTTGCCAAATTTCGGCACTTGGACGGACCAAAATTTTCGAAAATTTCAAAGTCCCAAAAAATTTGCAGGGAAGCAGTGGGAACAACAATAATGCAGCCTCTAGGGTTATTTTTGACGCTCTTCAAGATAGGCTATTAAAATCCTATATAGCTCATACCGGTAAGCCCACACTGGAGGTGGGTTTTTTTCCCCGCATATTGAAATGGGTTTTTTTTTCCCGCTTGACTATATAATATGGGTGGTGGTGAGGTTGTAAAATCAAGATAGGACTAGTCTTAAAATGCTAAATATGGGGCTAGGTTCAAAAAAAGAAGAGGACTAGGTTGTAGGCGAATTAATATGGGCACAGCTTCGCCGAGCAACCAATATTTAGAACTTTTAGAACTTCAGAATTTATTTTTAGAACTATGCAGGAACTATAATAAAATTAAAGTAACAAATAATACCATGTTAAAAACAGCTATAAACTCAAATATTACACTATTAGTTCATAACTTAAAAAATTACGCATGTGTCCAACCCTGCTGTGGACACATAGATAATTTACTCATTTGTCCGGACAGAATGCGATAATTGTAAAAATTTATCTATCTGTCTGCGCACATGCATAATTTATCTATCTGTCTGGACACTTTCAGAAGTGTCAAATTTACTCATCTGCCCGTAACATATACGGATTAACTTTGCTTTGATTAACTGGCCCTGGCGGATGCGCATCTTATTATAAGCAAGGTTAATAAAAAAATCAAAAATCGAAATTTTGCTGCCGTTTTCGCAAATGAAGTCCGATCGAAATAATTTTGGTATGTAATCAACTAGTAATGACCCCCTCTCTATATGGTGCAAATTTCATGCCGATAGCATTTGTGTAGCGAGAGTACTAAAAATTTTTGTGATTTTTTTTAACGAATTCACAAAAAAACACGGGTTCGCAAAAATCACCCACGGATCAAATCTCAGGATACAGCTAGGAAATTTTTCTTTTCATGGATAAATAGAGCATGCGTAGTCCATAGTGTTATTATGTAAAAAAAGTTTGTTTCAGCAGGCTGGACTTCGAATTTTGGTGCTCGACCCCTGGGTCCAAAGTGGCTACCCTGGCCAATTCTCTTAACACTGTTTATTGACTCCAAAAAGCTAGGAATCCACTTATTTGGTATTCTATTGCTCTAGTAAGCACAGCGCAAACAATCTGGCTTAGTAATCTCGCATCTGGACTGGTCAGGTGACTTGGCCCATGGTCACGTGATCTTGGTCAGGCTCACGTGACTGGTCAAAAATGTTATTTCAAGGCCCAAGAATCCTAAAAACTTGCCTGTATAAGTTTTTGGGCGCAGAATTCAAATTTGGCATTAGTTTTTATGTAGCTTTAGCCCACATGTGATCCTGACGTCCCCCTGGTCCGGAGGGTCGGGGCCATGACTAACAGCTGGTCAGTGGGTCAGGGGGGTCTGAAGTACCAAAAACATGTGCTATATAGGCTTTCGGGGTCTCAGAGCTCGAATTTGGCGTTAGTTTTGCTGTAGCTGCCACCCCGCACCTTTTTTACAAAAAGTTGTGGGTGATTTTTTTGCGAAAAGTTCGCAAAAAATCACCCGCTGTGGGCCAGCCCAGAGGTCATGACAAGGTATCCAATATATGGCTAGAGTGCAGAGTGTGGGCACGTTACATGGATAATATGGAATAGCTAAGCGAAGTTCGTAGTGGTAATAGCAAAATTTTCAATTTTGGTCCGGCGTTGTCAGAGGGTCGGTTTTGGGGTGGGTCGACTATTTTGGGCGACTCCGGAGCTCCGGGTACCCAGAGCAGCCATTTTCAAGCTTTAGAGCCTGTCTGTTGCTAATAAGTTGGGTAATAAATAGGTATTTTGAAGATTTTTTACGATTTCTTGCTGTATTCTCAAGAACAGTGCGTAAGAAATGTAAATGATTATTTGTATTATTTTAATTTTATTATTTTATTATTTTTAATTTTTCTATTTTATCAAGACTGCTGTATGATTCGTTTTCTGGAGACAACTTTCCAACCTGTCCAAAAATTCAAATACGTATATATAGTTCTAAACTATGACCTTTAAGAACTGTGTCCCTGAAACGTTTTTAATTGCAATGAATTAATCCATAAATTATTCCGTCTTCCTATAAAATCTATTCTTCTACGTAAATTTTCAATGTCTACAAATGTTTTCTTTGCTTTCATCTCACCCATCTTTTCCAATATTTTTCAGATTGAATTTCTCGTTTATTTTATGATTTATTTTTGTATATTATTTATAATTTATATATTTTATGATTGCATACTTTACTAAAAGTTAAACAGCGGATGAAAGCAAATCTGGTCCACTTTTTTAATTTTGCAATAATTCATTGTGGATTGGAAAAATTTAGTTTTTGACAAAATTCTCGTAACGAGTCCTAATCTATAAGACTTAAACTTAGCAAATCTTGAAGCAGTAAATCATGAGAACTAAATGGCAGGCTTTTATGGGAACAGAACGCATCATCAAACAGCCATAAATTCTGTGAAAATTTGTCGAAGTCTGAACTCATTTCAGATCAAAAGACAGGCTAGCATATAGAACAAATTGGTATATCAAAGGAATCAGATTCTGAACAGAAAAATGTGAAGCGATAAAAGTAAACAGTGCGTGGACATGCTGTCATTGCAAAAAATAATTTTTTAGCTTAAATTAAAACTTTTACAATTTTAACCTCCACAAACAGTCGGAGCTCCGGTGCTCCGACAGCCCGCTCCGGAGCGGGCAAATGTGTTTCAACGCAGATCAATAATATATGCGGTAGGTGGGTGACTTTTTTTGCGAATTTTCGGGGTGATTTTTTGTTAACCTTGCCAAATATAGTAGTTTTTATGTAATCCATTGAAGGGTATTTGTTTTACGACAGTGACTTATAGAATATGAGTTTAGACGTACGTGCATGTGTTGTCGTATGAAAAGCCTTCATTTGAAGGAGATCAGTATGCTGTCATTCATAAGAATGACGAAACCTTATGAATACCCCTTGCTTCTTAGTGTTTGCGGACATTTTACTGTTTTATATGTGGGCATTAATTGTTTGTGAGGCGAATATAATGTGCTTAACATCACGTGTGATCGCCAGGAGACGAAACGACGTTTTCTTAATGAAAATGGGTGGTCAATTTCAAACAAAATTGGGATGGTTTAAAGCTTAGACCACGTGCTCTGTCCATATCCACGAAAAATGGTTTCCTTTTATGTTTACGACCGTTTCTGTTGTTACAACGATTTTTGTTTTTGCGAAGCTTTCGTGTAGCAGCTCATGTTGTATAACTGTCTGGTTTTAGCGTGGAAGCCTGTGGCTGCCTTCTTCGGTGTTGTTGGATATGCGTTGTTTATGAACAAGGCAGCCATGAAATATACTTGGTAAGCTTTACTCTTCGCCTAGAGCCACTGCTAACATAACACTTACTATTAAAGTTTCTTCTGCCGAGTGTTTTTCGAGAAAACAACTAGCCAAGTCAGAAACTATTTCTGAAATGCGTGTTTCGCCATTTTAATTGAAACCGCGCTATATATAATTATTGACATTCAGTCTCGTCTAGAAAGAACGTGAGCTCTGCTTAGCCGAAATTTATCGAAATAATTATATATCACATTACACGAGAAGCACTCACGTGGTTTAAGTTTTTGTACCAGGGGACCTAGATTAGGTCCGCCTACTTTTTGGCTCCATCCCCCACTCACTAGGAGAGGAGGTGCCCTTTTTAGGTTTAGGTTTTTGATCTATTATACGTACGTGTATATCGTCTATTGTTTGCTAAAACTTAAGGTTTGCACAGTTTTCAGTATATGTCGTAACTCGTAGTACAGTAGGAGATTCAGTACAAGATAGATTCAGTACAATCTCGGATTGTACTAGTACAGTATGTGATCCCACACTGTACTAGTACAGTGCGGGATCAGCTTTAGCACAATGCAGAGTGTAACAGAGACTCAAAGTATTTATGAAACCTTCTTCACTGATGTTACAGCATGTTTGGGGTCTGAATAGATAGATGTTTTCATATTTAAATCAGGGTATTTTTATTTCAATCAGGGTATTTTTTTACAGGGGGCCCTCCCGAAATTGACATGCCCCCCGAAAATACCTTCCCCCCCGAAATCGCCCCCCGGGATTTTTTTGGGCACCCAAATATTCGTCAAAATAGGCAAATTTTCAAAGAGATCTTTTCGCAAAAATGGCTATTTTCAGCCTAAATCCTGGCATTTTTGAGAACTTTTTGTGTTTCAACATGCAAAATACGCCAAAAAATACGGTTTTGACTCATTTTTGCAAAAAAATCCCACCCCCCCCCCCCCAGGGGGCCGAAAGCCCCCCCCCCCCCCCCCGAAAAAATCCCTAAAAAATACCCTGTAAATAAGCATTTCATAGTTAAAGTTGGGTTTTAATTTACATGCAGACACCTGTTTTAACACCGTACAAAGTGTACGTACGTAATAAAGCGTAAAAAATGTGTTATGAGGTGTAAAAATATGTAAAAAGTTTCAACCACAAATTCAGGTCCAAAGTAAGTTAAATGTTGTAGCTATATAGTAACAATTCTAACAGTTTTAGTCATTTTATGATGGCAATTTTTTCAAGTTACATACACCCCTAATATTTGTCTGTTCAACTTAACAACAACAGTGTATAATACTATTACATGGGCAGAATGGATTTATACAAAGATATTCTCGCCAAATGAAACAATTATGGACTTCTAAATATTTGTCTGAATAATGAATGTGTATTCAAGTTTCGACCGATGTGGGATAACATGGGATTGTTTATGATTTTCAGAAAAAACAAGTGGGTGGGATGGGATGACCATTCGAAATGAATCCCATGAAATGAAATCCCATTCGTCAACTCTGATTAGCAAACAAAACGTTTTCTTGCTAGCTATCCATTTGAATTGGATGGCTTCCAATAAAAACGGATTGCAACCCTCAGGCGCGTCCGCGCAAGCCCCTCCCCCCCCCCCCAAATCGGAGGCCAAAGAAAAAATTTTTAATACCAAGTAGGAATGCGGGTAAATATTTCCAAAAAATTTCGTCTGCGGCGCTAATTTTGCACGAAAATACCTCAAAAATACCAGTTGGCACTTGAAATTGGACTCTACAGAGTTCAGTTTTAGCCCCATTTCAGAGAAATTTTGGCTAGCCCCCCTCCGAAATTTTCTTCTGGCTACGCTAGTGGCAACCCTTGACGAATGCGATGGGATGACCCCTTGAAAAAACACTATTCGTCAAGGGTTGCAGTTATTGTGTAAGTACACTTTTACAGTGTTAAAACAGGTGTACATAAATTAAAACCCTATTTTAGCTGTGAATATTTAAATATCAAAACATCTATTCAGACCCCAAACATGCTGTAACATCAGTGAAGAAGGTTTCATAAATACTTTGAGTCTTTGTTACACTCTGCACTGTGCTAAGGCTGACCCGATACTAGTACAGTGAGGGATCACATACTGTACTAGCTCAATCCGAGATTGTACTTAATCTCCCACTGTACTACGACATATATATATATATAGCAGGGTTTTAGGGATTTTTCCCAAGGGGGGCTTCCCGGGTGGAGTCCCGGGCCGGGGGTAACATTTTTTTTGCAAAAATGAGCCAACAATTTGTTGGCGAAAAGGTTAAGTAGACCAAAAGCTATTTGCTGGCGTATTTTGTAGGTATAAACGCAAAAAGTTCTCAAAAATGTCTGGATTTATGCTAAAGGTCGCCATTATTACGAAAAAATCTTCGGCGAAGCCGGAAAATTTATGAAATTATTTTGGCAAAAATGTAGAGAAACAAGGTCACTGCTCCGCTGGTCGGATGAGGCGTTAAATTGGTGGGCCCGTGTGCTGCCTTGCTGGGGGTAGTGCACGCTAAAGAACCCTTAATCCAGTTATCGTCAAGAGTAGGGTGCGGAGTCCCGGTGGAAGGTATCCCCATGGGATCGACCAGCACGGAAATTGGACGACGTACCTCCTGCGAAGGAGTGCTAGGTGCAAAGGAGTCACGTACTCAAAATGGCCATACCAACGGGTTTACTTCTGATGCCACCCGTCTGCGCTAGAGGCTTAGAGTGTCGAAAGACACTGTGCTCCTTTGCTTCTCGTAATGAGCACTTAATGGAGGCAGACAACCCGGAGCCGAAAGGCCAAGATGGGCTATCTCCATCTTCCCATTGTGTGGACAGCATCCAGGCGACATAGCGAGAGTCATTCTGTCGGTTTTGGGTAAAAATAAATTTTTCAACTGTCGGCAAATTTGTGTAACAGTGCTAGTAACACTTAGTGTAGGTACGTACTTATATATATATACTTGTACCGTGTATGTACGTAATATAATATACCGTATGGCTGTAGTTATCTTCCTACTGTTTGTAGGAAAGGTGAGACTTATCGTATAGATTGGAGTAGGTCCTTCTACGAATTTAGATTCGTAGGAATATCTCTTCTAATGTAGAGTAGACGGTAACGTTAAGGTCCTAAAACTATGCCTCTCAACCACTGCTTCCCAGCTTTATTTGAACCACATGAACAGACTACTACAACACGAGAACTGAACGCACATAAACAGCATCACACCCTTTTATACAGGTCATAGTCATGACAAATGGTCGTCTCGAGAGTTATATGCAAGCAAACAAATTACTGATAGTCCAGACTCAGTACAGACGGTAACGGGTAGTACCAGATTAACTGAAGATTAGAACAGAGATAAGATAAGATAACATATATATATACAGCGACTGGTGGGATTAAAGGATAATATTAATGAGCTAATTTACAGACAATATTATGAGCTTATTTACAGACAGTGGACGTTTATCTTATTTTGCTTACTAGAAACTGATTTATAGGCTGCACAGGCAAGGAAACAAATAACGAATGAATGTTTATGTACAACTGATAGTCATAGATACATTTGGTGAATATATACTTAGCTAGCCTGAAGACTGGCTGGCCACATTTGGTAGTAAACGAATGCCCTAGGCGAACTGAAAAGCTTTCGTCATAGAACCATCCACTCAAAGAGACAGAAAAGTGGTTAATATGTGTGAGTGTAGGTCTATGAAAAATTCCGGTTGTGAACGTAAAGAAACAAGTATTTACTGTATTTTAGGCGAAAGAAATTAGAGGATAACGATATGAGGATTGCGCTATTGCCTTTTCAAGAAGCTGAAAGGGACAGATTGTAAGTCTGTGATTCCTTTTTTGTTTTTATGGTACAGGTATTTGCATATTGCGCTTGTTTTCTGATTTGTCAACAGACCCTTTGGGCTCTTTGTAGGCGAAAAAAGTGGAAGTGAAGTAGAGGGGCAGCTCCCTCCCCACTTATGGGAGTTAGCTACGGTCATAGGCTAAAAATTTCGTAATTTTTCATGAAAACATGAAAACCCAAAAGTGGGGTGGGGTTCCCTCCCAATTAATGAAACCCTGTAATGTGTTCTCTCTTCATATTTTAGCTATCTCATGTGGTTACGTCATTTGAGGGAAACTGAGGATGAGGTTATGAAGGAGACGCCTGGCTGGAAAACCGGAACATGGTTAGTTTTCTGCCATTTTTTAGGATTTTTAAAGTGGGGAGGGGGAAGTCCAAAGTATAAATATACCTAAATTTTTAGCGAAATATTAGCAATTTTAATTTAAAAGCGCTGGTTCTCAGAACGCTTAAAATGAACTTGTAGTCCTTGAATTAGCTAAAAATTGGGAACATGTTTGAAAATTTGACCTCGAAAACGATTTTTCGACACTTTCCGGGGAGGGCACCCTAGAATATGCTGTGCTTTTAGGGGGGCTACTTGGGTCAAAAATTCGACCCTTCTTCTTCTTCTTCTGTCTTCCTGGGCCATTGAAATCGATCAATTTGGCTGGGGCAGCTGAATGCGCCCCACATCCTTCAGGAACCCGATAACCTTGACGGGACCCGAGGACAAGACCTCCAGGGAGGGATTCCGCCCAAACCATTTTCGTCAAACAGGTTAGGAATAGGTGTTCTAGATCCTCCTCCTCCAGGTGGCAGTCTGGGCAGAGGGGGGGATCCGTCGATGCCGAGTCGGTGCCGGAAACTGGCTAGGATATTGGAATGGCCTCTGCATCTAAGCTGCGGCAGAAGGGAGCGTTCCCTTGTGGTTAGGCCAGTTTCGTCGGAGATTGAGGGTGCCTTGAGGTTAGGATAGACTGTGGTTATGGTCGGATCATTGATGGAATCGTACAGCTTGTTTGTGATTGACCTTTTGACTGCTGCCTTTGCAGTAGAATAGTCAATAGCTGTAGCGGTCTGGTCTAGTCTGGCGGATTCCTTGGCTGCCAGATCCACATATTCATTTCCGTTGATTCCACAGTGGCTTGGGACTCACTGAAGTGTTATTATAGGGGAGCGCGAGAGCGCTCCCCTATAATATGGGTGTAAAAGGCTCAGCGTGGCCCTTGGAGTCCCGTTCGAGCACCGTGCCAGCTAAATACTCAGCTTAAGTCCCAACTCTACCGGAAATAGTCAAAACTAGGCCTAAATATGCTGTTTTGGGCCATCTAGTGGGACGCATATAAGGGTTATCGGGGTCGCTGAACACGATGAGCATAGTCGCAGCGTGGTGCGGTGCTGCTATCGTGCTGCACTATTATGCAGCAACCACAGAACGCTGTATGGCTGTATGCATACTGTAAACGGTAAAGCATATTAAATTGGTTGTGTAGATAGCTCAGGACATGGCAAATTAACTTAGCTACGTTGACACTATAGTTTGCACCTGGTTGCGCTGCAGTACAGTGCTGCTGAAGGGCAGCACGGCCTATAACTAGCTACAGGTAAGTTGCAATCTTCCGAAATTTTGTGTACAAGTGTGGCAGAGCATTGCAAATCGTGCCGTATGAGTTTCCTTCACTCACAGTAAAGTTTGCATCTGGTTGCGCTGCATTGGAGTGCTGCTGAAGTACAGCACGGCCTAATACTAGCTACAGGTAAGTTGCAATCGTCCGAAATTATGTTTACAAGTGTGGCAGAGCATTGCAAATCGCAGGGTATTTTTTACTGGGGGGGGGGGGGGCCCCCCCCCCGAAATTGACCTTCCCCCCCCCGAAAATGCCTTCCCCCCCCCGAAATCGCCCCCCGGGATTTTTGCTTCCCCCCCCCTGGATTTTTTGGAGGCCCAAATTTTTGCCAAAAATAGGCCAGTTTTCAAAAATTTTCCGGCTTCGCCGGAGATTTTTTCGTAAAAATAGCTATTTTTAGCTTAAATCCTGGCATTTTTGAGAACTTTTTGCGTTTCACCATGCAAAATACACCAAAAAATACCATTTTTTGGCTCATTTTTGCAAAAAAATCTTCCCCCCCCCCCGAAAATTTCTTCCCCCGCCCCCCCCGCCCCCCGGCCGGGCCCGGGGGGGCCCCCCCCCCCCGGGAAGCCCCCCCCCCGGAAAAAAATCCCTAAAAAATACCCTGAATCGTGCCGTATAAGTTTTCTTCATTGACAGTATAGTTTACATCTAATTGCGCTGCAGTCGACTGCTGCTGAAGTACAGCACGGTCCTATAACTGATGACTACATGTACGTACAAATGATAAGTATATACAGCAACTAAAACTATTGCAGTCATGGGTACTGGATGTTGGATTTCTGTCATGAAAATAGAGAAATAGGAAGAAATTGGAACTTTTCAAATTTCTTCAGTTCTGTACCTTCGGTTCACAATTAATGATTGGCGAAATTTTTAAGGTTTCTTTTATGGAACATTGACAGTTTTACTTAAAGTTTACTGGGAACCTCAAAAATGAAATAGGACAAGAATAAAAATGCTCCGATGGAGCATGAAAAATGCAATATGGGTGACATTAGGTTGTAAATGGATAGAGGACTAGGTTAATAGCGCACTAATATGGACCAGCTTCGCTGAACAACCCATATTCGCGGTCACTGATGCTCCACCCTAGGTTTTTTTGGTCAAAAATAGCGTCGTTTGCAGAAATGAACAATAGTTTTGACGACGCCAAAATAAAAATGACGACAGAATGACCAAGCCAAAATGTGGCAGTAGCACTCAAATTTAACAAGAATGCAAAGTTTCTATTACGTTTTAACAGTGATTTTTCAAAAAATTCTCAAATTTGGGGGCGGCCCCCGCCATATATATATATATATATATATATATATATATATATATACAAGTAACAAAAATGCTCCGCACAAAAGGGGATAATATGTGTGTTGGGCCTATGTCTATCCTTTAAATTCCGGTTGAGAAAGGCATAAATCCGACACCGCAAAAGTTGCTCAGCTCATTTAGGGCTTTCATTTGATACCAAATTTTACCACTTTTGAAAAATTTTATTTTTGACCCAAAATCGCCTAAGTTCCCACCCCACCCCACCACAGTACTCTACAGCCACTTTGGGTACGCAGTTCTATGACAAAAGTTGCTCAGCTCACTTAGGGCTTTCATTTGATATCAAATTTTACCACTTTTGAAAAATTTTATTTTGGACCCAAAATCGCCTAAGTCCCCACCCCACCCTACCACAGCACTCTACAGCCACTTTGAGCATGCAGTTCTATGACAAAAGTTGCTCAGCTCACTTAGGGCTTTTATTTGATATCAAATTTGACCACTTTTGAAAAATTTCATTTTTGACCGAAAATCGAGTCCCCCATCCCACCCCACCACAGCACTCTACAGCCACTTTGGGTAAGCAGTTCTATGACAAAAGTTGCTCTGCTCACTTAGGGCTTTCATTTGATATCAAATTTTACCACTTTTGAAAAATTTTATTTTTGACCCAAAATCGCCTAAGTTCCCACCCCACCCCACCACAGTACTCTACAGCCACTTTGGGTACGCAGTTCTATGACAAAAGTTGCTCAGCTCACATAGGGCTTTCATTTGATATCAAATTTTACCACTTTTGAAAAATTTTATTTTTGACCCAAAATCGCCTAAGTCCCCACCCCACCCCACCACAGCACTCTACAGCCACTTTGAGCATGCAGTTCTATGACAAAAGTTGCTCAGCTCGCTTAGGGCTTTTATTTGGTACCAAATTTGACCACTTTTGAAAAATTTCATTTTTGACCCAAAATCGCCTAAGTCCCCACCCCACCCTACCACAGCACTCTACAGCCACTTTGAGCATGCAGTTCTATGATAAAAGATGCTCAGCTCAGTTAGGGCTTTTATTTGGTACCAAATTTGACCACTTTTGAAAAATTTCATTTTTGACCCAAAATCGCCTTAGTCCCCACCCCACCCCACCACAGCACTCTACAGCCACTTTGGGTACGCAGTTCTATGACAAAAGTTGCTCAGCTCACTTAGGGCTTTCATTTGATACCAAATTTGACCACTTTTGAAAAACTTTATTTTCGACCATTTGACCCTCCCACCCGACTGACCCGTCAAACGGCAGAGTAGAACCAGTCCAGCAATATATGCACGTCGGACGGCAAAACGGATAACGGGAATGAGCTGGGCACACCAGAAAACCCCTGTAGACAAAGTTTTGAGAGGCCAGGTAGAGCCTACTATGGACCTCCAGGAAGTGGTTTTCGATTTGACCCTCCCGACGGCAAAGTGGAACCAGCCCAGCAAAATAGGTACGTCGGACGACAAAAACGATGCCGGGAATGAGCTGGGCTCAACAGAAAATACCTATACACAAAGTTTTGAGAGGCCAGGTAGAGCCTACTATGGACCTCCAGGAAGCTGTTTCCGATTTGACCCTCCCGACGGCAAAGTGGAACCAGCCCAGCAAGATGGGCGGGTCTGATGGTAAAACTGACTGCGAGAATCGATTCTCCGTGCCAGAAAACCACTGTACGGAAAATTTGAGCTTTCAAAGTTGAATAGATAGCGAGAAATTTCGATTTTTCATTTTTCGAATTTTCGCCATTTTTGACGGGTCACTGTGGTCGCTAGGGAAGCGATAGAGAAACGCAACCTGGACCGTTAGTTAGTTCAATATATGTAATTTCTGAATATAAAAAGAAATCAGGTCCAGCTCGTAACGTTCGACCTGAGCGACGACCACAAAAATGGTCACTTTTCGCTATGAGCCGATTTTTGCGGCGCCACTGCGGCGTTGCGCGCAGCTGCGGCGCAAAAAAGTTGTGATTCTTAAATTCTTTAGAGGGTACTACTACATCCTTTAAAATAGAAGAAAATCAGTGAGTTGTTACTCCCCACGAAGGAAAACATCGACATTTCGACTAATCTTAAGCGTATTAATGAGTTGTCACTCATAACTTGAGCCAAGAATGGCCCTTTTTCACCACTTTATACGTTTTCCATTGACTAAACAAGAATTAGCAGGAAGTCACTGACTTGCAATAGAAAATTACATGTTTACTAGGCGGAAAATTGGTCGTAAAATTGCCTATAAAGTGGAAATTTACGCCAAAAAATGACGAATATTGGAAGATGGTTCGACTCTAGGCAGTAAATAGCTAAGTACCAAGTTATATAGGCTTAATTAGGGTTAATTAGTATTAATTAGGTAATAATTCGTTATTTTTCACAATTTGGGTCGAAACATGACTTGGGCTCATATGAAAGAGAATTCGATGCTGATTTCAAAAATCCAAACCCGACGTTTTAACTCCAAACATTAAGGAAGTTATAGTTAAAAATGTTTTTATTAAGATTACACTTTTGTTGTGCAATCTTAACACTCCAAAAAGGAGTGTTCTAAAAAGGTTTTGTTTTGGTTTGACTTAAGTCAAACCTTTTCTTCCTTCTTTTCCTTCTCTTCCTCCTGTTGGGCCCTTTCTTCCAGGACCCAACAGTTGTCTTCTCCCTGAGCTTTGGCCGAAGACAAAGCCAGCAAGGAGGAAAATGAAATTTACGTAGTTTTCAGCCCAAGTCATGACAAGAAGGGGGCCGTTGCCCTTTATTAATAATAATATTACATTAACAAGTAGCTAGGATTATGTACGTAGACATACATTAGGTAATTATGTAATTTATAATCTCTTGAAAATTGTACAATTCGTGCAACAATTAGTTAAAGTTCTAAAATTTAGTAAAATTGTCCCTTTGGTTGCGTTTATGTGTTAAAGAAAGTTTTCCAAAATTCTGCTAGAATTCGGGGCCCAAAATATATGTAATGAAATTGGTTAAATAAAAAATCAAATTTTGAAGAATTTATCCAAAAAGAGGGATTTGCTCAATGATCACTCGAAAATGCCAAGGAAGATCTCAAAAAAAACGGGTTAAATTAAAGATTGCCATGATCGTAGTTCCTGAATGAACGTCCAAGCTGTAATTGTATTTGTGTGTAATTAAGAACAGGGTTGCCAATCTCTAAAATATAACTAATGCTTAGAAGAATGAAGGGGAAGATTGTTTAAATTCGCTTTATAAAGGTCAGGGCATTATTAATACAAGAAGAATAACATCATGGATTAATAAACATATTAGTCAGTTAGGTAGTTGGACAGGAAATTCCCTAATATTGCCTCCTTGCGAAAAGCGGGTGCCTTTTCGTTTGGATCTGGTTATCCTCGAACGGATAATAACGGCAAATGTTCACACTTGAATGAAGAGCTGGTGCCTTTTCATTAGAACCCTCTTTTAGACAACTTATGTATTACTAGCGACCACCCAAAACTCGAAGAAACGGTTTTACTATTGCCCACCAAAACGTGTAATCCCTCTTTGTTTGCAAACAATAACTTCAACTTACCGTCAAATTTAATCATATGAAGATGGTTCGTTGGTATACGGTAGCTACTACGTATAATTGGTCTCAATCAGCAAGTAATATGTGGTCACTAATGCATAAGTAGTTGTATTTGGACGTAGGTAGTCATGTCTGACATTATTTGACACTAATTTTCATTTTTATCATTTCAGTTGAGGTAGCAATACGTAACTGAACGAAGCAT
>JASAND010031022.1:0-51562 GCA_030248195.1 Trissonchulus latispiculum
TGGTATATATTTAAATGTTGTAGGTAAGCCCACAATCCTACATTAGGCTATATATATATATATATATATATATATATATATATATATATATATATATATATATATATATATATATATGTCGTCACAATCCGTCCCTTGATAAGATTGTACCTAGTTGGAACATCGATTTTTTTGAATCTGTTGAAACTGCAATATTTGTAAAAGGTAGGTTTGCCCCGATTTTGTCTGACTGGCTGGCTACTGTCTGGCATGGACATAGAGGATTGGTGAAAATACATCAGGTCCGGAGATCTTAGCTGGCTACTTTCCAGCCATTCACAATATCTCGTTTACTTGCCCTCCCCGAACCCCACTTTTTGCAAATATCCGCATAATCAATTATAAATTAGCAATGTTTGACGGCTTCATGATTGAAGAGAAGATCCCGTCTGGCTTCAATCTTTTGGCATGACTTGGGAAGACTCCAGCACCATTTGGCAGCTGATAGGTGTGGTGTGTGGTGCAAAAAATGTGTCATTTGACAACAGTAGCTCATCTCATTCACGCCGGCTGCCCCGACCGGCTTGGCACACGGCAGGCCTGATCACCCCAGTCCTTAATACCTGCTCGTCCGGTTTAACCGGCCTAACCACTTAGCACAAACCTGTCCGGGTCGGATGAAATGCAAGACAATGTTAGCCGACTCGGCCAGCATAGCAAAGCCGGCTGGACTTAGTGTGACCGCCATTGTCTTTGGCATTTTTATTAAATTCTGTTGCTGTGTTCCAGCATTAACTTTGTCACAGTTTGATTTCAACCTCTAATAGTTTGTCTAAGGGCCTTTTCGCGCGCGAGTTAAAAGAGTAGAGTTTAAAAGTTTTAACTAGTTTAACCCTGCAGGCGAGTTGAAATGAACTGTTTAACTCGGTAAACCCTGCGCACGAAAAGGATTGAGTTAATTTTAACTACTTTAACTCCTTCAACTACCTACTGCGCGAAAAACCCCTAAGGGCCTTTTCAAGCAAGGGTAGAGTAGAGTTGAGTAGAGTTAAGATTAACCGTTTTAACTCGTTTTAACTCCACCCAAGCTTGACTTTCCCTCTTTTAACTCTTTCATGAAAAGGACTGAATTAATTTTAACTCTACTCTAGCATTTCTTGAAAAGGCCCTAAAGTTTTTAAGAAAAACGACTACGTATTGAAGCTATATATGTTCATTTTGTATGAAAATGTGCGAAGGACCAAAGGATACCAAAGGAGTGGTTAGAGCAGAACTAAGGACTTACTTCGAACCCAAAACTGCAAAAGCATGAGACCGGCTAAATGAAGCAGTAGTGATGAAGCGAACATAACCACAGCACATACACACCGAACTGTAAAATTTAAACGAAACTTTTACAAAACTTTTCATTATTTAGTTCCTTTAGGCCATTTCTGAAACTAAAAATTGAACAATACTTTAATTCAATACCTAACTCACTCGGGAGGTTGATGTTGTTGTTGTTATTGCAAGGTAGTTTTAAATTTTAAATTCGTGGTTTCTATTTTTAAACGATAGAAATGTTACATAACCGTCTTTGCTCAACATTATAAATGCGGCATTGTGTAAGTTAGCTGCATTTCAATCACTGCATGAAGTGTATATAATATTGTTGTAAACGAAATCTGATTTCTATGAGGTTTCATAAGAAACTATATATTTACACCGTAAAACTCACATAAACTTGTATATAAAACTTATAATTGCTTTATTTACATTTGAAAGTATAATAAAACCAGATATCCTAAACCAAATCCAGTACAAACCAAATACAAAATTATGTTTACTAGAAACTACAAAAAATTCGAGGCTACAACAAAAAGCAGGCTATAATTATTGTAATGTCTATTTCCGGACTCAAAGGGAGGCTTGAGCAGAAGGATTCCTGAAACCTGATTCAGAAATGCTGCAACTGTGAAAGACTTCAGCTAGCAGACAGCGTAACACTCTTGCGATGTTCCATAGCAGGGCACATTGCTAGGGCAGGCACTTCCCCAGCATTCAATGCAGGCCCCATAGCTGCAGAAAAATTGAGTCTCTGAAATAAGTAAATACTTTAGTTGAGAAATGTGCTTAATTTATCACAACAGTACTTCCATAAACAGTGGGTCTTATCTTAACTCGATTACCCCGCCACCACTCAAAATCTCGGCCCAACTCTGCTATCCGGCACCCTAGCTAATAGTTGTGCAAATTAACTGCACAACTTTTCAAATTTGTGCAGCACTGTCAGAGCTTCAAAAATATTACAAAAGAATAAGTTTCACACTGCATGACTGCTGCAGTCATGTCAAAGATTTAACATTGAAATACAAGAGCACTTGGAAAACGGCACCTTGTCTTGAAAAATAACAACAAGAGTGGAGGAGCATGAGAGACTAAACACAAGCAATGATGTCTCAAAGCAAATGCTTCATTCCCGGAGGTCCTTCAGCATCTTCTTCGTTTTCATTAATTTTCAAAGCATAAAAAGTAAATGCAAGTGTCAAAATTCACTAGTTGCCAAGACCGATAACTGTATGGATGTGAAATAAAAGTAAAATTCATCATTCCCGAAGGGCCTTGTGCTGATCAAATATTTCGTCAAATCTATCCGACGAAACTATGAGATTTGAGAAAATTTGAGGCTTTTCATGGTTACGCACTTACCCCAGACTGGCGTAAATTTAACTTTTTTGGCTATTTATGTTTTACATGTATTTACGCCGGATAACGGTAATATACCGCTATCCGGCGTAAATGTGAAAATCTGAGATTTTTCATAGTTACGCCAGAGCGGCGTAAATTTGACTTTTTGGCCTATGTTTTACATGTATTTACGCCGGATAACGGTAATATACCGCTATCCGGCGTAAATGTGAAAATTTGAGAGTTTTCATAGTTACGCCAGAGCGGCGTAAATTTGACATTTCGGGCCTATGTTTTACATGTATTTACGCCGGATAACGGTAATATACCGCTATCCGGCGTAAAAGTGAAAATCTGAGATTTTTCATAGTTACGCCAGAGCGGCGTAAATTTGACATTTCGGGCCTATGTTTTACATGTATTTACGCCGGATAACGGTAATATACCGCTATCCGGCGTAAATGTGAAAATTTGAGAGTTTTCATAGTTACGCCAGAGCGGCGTAAATTTGACATTTCGGCCTATGTTTTACATGTATTTACGCCGGATAACAGTAATATACCGCTATCCGGCGTAAAAATGAAAATCTGAGATTTTTCATAGTTACGCCAGAGCGGCGTAAATTTGACTTTTTGGCCTATGTTTTACATGTATTTACGCCGGATAACGGTAATATACCGCTATCCGGCGTAAATGTGAAAATTTGAGAGTTTTCATAGTTACGCCAGAGCGGCGTAAATTTGACAATTCGGGCCTATGTTTTACATGTATTTACGCCGGATAACGGTAATATACCGCTATCCGACGTAAAAGTGAAAATCTGAGATTTTTCATAGTTACGCCAGAGCGGCGTAAATTTGACATTTCGGGCCTATGTTTTACATGTATTTACGCCGGATAACGGTAATATACCGCTATCCGGCGTAAATGTGAATTTACGTCAAAGTGAATTTAACAATTTAGCTAAATTTGACAATTTCGACTATGTGCTATGTATGTACGCCAGTCAGGGAAAAAGCATAAGGCCCTTCGGGAATGAAGATATTTACTTTTAAGGCAGTATCTTCCTATTGTGGATATTCGCTTGTGCTTAAAGTCGTTATTATATGTATTTGTTGTTAGGTTATGAGTTTTGATAAGCAAACAGCCCTTCGGGAATGACGAATTTTTTTAGCTGAGGCATTTCGAATTATATGCACTGTGAATGACTACTACCAAGTACAATCATAAAAAGGTGCCGGATAGCAGTTTAGCTAATTTTATAAAATAATTTGCAGCAAGCTAATTGACTGCTTCATAGCATTCCAGGTTATGTACGTTTGTTATTTCTAAAGTTCGGATCATGCTGCACAAATTTAAAAAATTGTGCAGTGGATTTGCACAACTATTAGCTAGGGTGCCGGATAGCAGAGTTGGGCCAAATCAACTCTGCTATCCGGCACCCTAGCTAATAGTTGTGCAAATTAACTGCACAACTTTTCAAATTTGTGCAGCACTGTCAGAGCTTCAAAAATATTACAAAAGAATAAGTTTCACACTGCATGACTGCTGCAGTCATGTCAAAGATTTAACATTGAAATACAAGAGCACTTGGAAAACGGCACCTTGTCTTGAAAAATAACTACAAGAGTGGAGGAGCATGAACGACTAAACACAAGCAATGCTGTCTCAAAGCAAATGCTTCATTCCCGGAGGTCCTTCAGCATCTTCTTCGTTTTCATTAATTTTCAAAGCATAAAAAGTAAATGCAAGTGTCAAAATTCACCAGTTGCCAAGACCGATAACTGTATGGATGTGAAATAAAAGTAAAATTCATCATTCCCGAAGGGCCTTGTGCTGATCAAATATTTCGTCAAATCTATCCGACGAAACTATGAGATTTGAGAAAATTTGAGGCTTTTCATGGTTACGCACTTACACCAGACTGGCGTAAATTTAACTTTTTTGGCTATTTATGTTTTACATGTATTTACGCCGGATAACGGTAATATACCGCTATCCGGCGTAAATGTGAAAATTTGAGAGTTTTCATAGTTACGCCAGAGCGGCGTAAATTTGACATTTCGGGCCTATGTTTTACATGTATTTACGCCGGATAACGGTAATATACCGCTATCCGGCGTAAAAGTGAAAATCTGAGATTTTTCATAGTTACGCCAGAGCGGCGTAAATTTGACTTTTTGGCCTATGTTTTACATGTATTTACGCCGGATAACGGTAATATACCGCTATCCGGCGTAAATGTGAAAATTTGAGCGTTTTCATAGTTACGCCAGAGCGGCGTAAATTTGACATTTCGGGCCTATGTTTTACATGTATTTACGCCGGATAACGGTAATATACCGCTATCCGGCGTAAAAGTGAAAATCTGAGATTTTTCATAGTTACGCCAGAGCGGCGTAAATTTGACTTTTTGGCCTATGTTTTACATGTATATATTTACGCCGGATAACGGTAATATACCGCTATCCGGCGTAAATGTGAAAATTTGAGAGTTTTCATAGTTACGCCAGAGCGGCGTAAATTTGACATTTCGGGCCTATGTTTTACATGTATTTACGCCGGATAACGGTAATATACCGCTATCCGGCGTAAAAGTGAAAATCTGAGATTTTTCATAGTTACGCCAGAGCGGCGTAAATTTGACTTTTTGGCCTATGTTTTACATGTATTTACGCCGGATAGCGGTAATATACCGCTATCCGGCGTAAAAGTGAAAATTTGAGAGTTTTCATAGTTACGCCAGAGCGGCGTAAATTTGACATTTCGGGCCTATGTTTTACATGTATTTACGCCGGATAACAGTAATATACCGCTATCCGGCGTAAAAATGAAAATCTGAGATTTTTCATAGTTACGCCAGAGCGGCGTAAATTTGACTTTTTGGCCTATGTTTTACATGTATTTACGCCGGATAACGGTAATATACCGCTATCCGGCGTAAATGTGAAAATTTGAGAGTTTTCATAGTTACGCCAGAGCGGCGTAAATTTGACATTTCGGGCCTATGTTTTACATGTATTTACGCCGGATAACGGTAATATACCGCTATCCAGCGTAAAAGTGAAAATTTGAGATTTTTTCATAGTTACGCCAGAGCGGCGTAAATTTGACTTTTTGGCCTATGTTTTACATGTATTTACGCCGGATAACGGTAATATACCGCTATCCGGCGTAAATGTGAATTTACGTCAAAGTGAATTTAACACTTTAGCTAAATTTGAAAATTTCGACTATGTGCTATGTATGTACGCCAGTCAGGGAAAAAGCATAAGGCCCTTCGGGAATGAAGATATTTACTTTTAAGGCAGTATCTTCCTATTGTGGATATTCGCTTGTGCTTAAAGTCGTTATTATATGTATTTGTTGTTAGGTTATGAGTTTTGATAAGCAAACAGCCCTTCGGGAATGACGAATTTTTTTAGCTGAGGCATTTCGAATTATATGCACTGTGAATGACTACTATCAAATACAATCATAAAAAGATGCCGGATAGCAGTTTAGCTAATTTTATAAAATAATTTGCAGCAAGCTAATTGACTGCTTCATAGCATTCCAGGTTATGTACCTTTGTTATTTCTAAAGTTCGGATCATGCTGCACAAATTTAAAAAATTGTGCAGTGGATTTGCACAACTATTAGCTAGGGTGCCGGATAGCAGAGTTGGGCCAAAATCTCGATTACCCCCCCACCACTCAAAATCTCGATTACCCCCCCCACCACTCAAAACCCTTAAAACTTGACAAAATGAGCTAACATTTGGTATAGGTATGTTTTCGACTACGCTGAGTTCAAATATCGTAAAATTTTTCGATTTCGAGAAATTCGATTTTTTCGATTTCTAAAGGGGGACCAAGCGAAACCGAAAAATTTATTGTTTTCGATTTTGCTGAAAAGATTTACATAGGGGTTTTTGGGGCCGTAGAACACGAGTCTGAAGTCCGTTTTTCGATTCAGCTTTTCGTTAGCTCAGTACAAGCTTACATCTTACGCTTAAATCTTTAGCTTATACTGAGCTAACAAAAAGCTGAATCGAAAAACCGACTTCAGATTCGTGTTCTACGACCCTAAAAACCCGTATATACATCTTTTCAGCAAAATCGAAGGCAAAAAGTTTTCAGTTTCGCTTGGTCCCCCCTTAGAAATCGAAAAAAATGGAATTTCGCGAAATGGAAAAATTTTGCGATGTTTGAACTCAGCGTAGTCGAAAACATACCCATACCAAATTTTAGCTCATTTGGTCAAATTTTAAGGGTTTTGAGTGGTGGGGGGGTAATCGAGATAAGACCCTAAACAGTACATTACAAGATGCGTGTGGTATACAGAATCTTAGGCGTGGCTATTAAGGTCAATTTCAAGATTTTGTAGACTAATAGAGTCATTGTGTTTTCGAGCTTCAGCGCGTAAACATACAGCAAGTGAACAAGAAAGCAAAACGGAGCATATTTATTAAAAATTTCATATCCGAAACTAAATGCTTAGTTATGCACTACATAATAATATGCAGGGCTCACATACAAGGGGCTTGCCAATAGATTTGTCTTAAAGTTTACGGAATTGTTGTAAGTCAGCTTTCCGTTAGCCAGTATCAAGAGTATATAATTATAAGAGTATGCCACTAGCCAAGCTCTATGTTATCAGAGCAAAAACTATGCTCTGCACGCTAACGGCCCACTCAGACCCTAGTGACCCCCCTGCAAATCAGTACCTTGTAGAGATGAGCACGGACCGGATTTTTTCGGCCCGGCCCGGCCCGGCCCGCTCCAAAATCTTGCTCGGCCCGGCCCGCTGGCAAAATTTTTCGGCCCGGCCCGGCCCGGCCCGCTCCAAGATTCGGCCCGGCCCGGCCCGCCAAAAGAAAATTTCCAAAATTTTACTAACAATATTATTTCAAAGGCTCCAATGCAATATGGAAACGCTAAATTATGCTACAAAATGTTAAATTTTGCTGTAAAATAGCCAGAATGAGTAGATATTTAGCTAATTTTAGCGATTTTAGAACATTTTCTAAAATCGATCCGGCCCGTTTCGGCCCGCGCCGGCCCGCAGTTACAAAATTTTGTCGGCCCGGCCCGGCCCGCTAATAAATGGATGTCGGCCCGGCCCGGCCCGGCCCGCGGGCCGGGCCGGGCCGGGCCGGGCCGACGGGCCGAAATGCTCATCTCGAGTACCTTGTCGAAACGGGGGTACGCTCACTCTCTATGTATGTGCTTAAGCTCGAAAACACAAGCAGTGCGTGAGCGAATTTTGTGGCTGCTTCGAGCTTTAGAACATAAACTTAGCGCTCAAAATTCTTTGAAGCGGCGGGTCTGATTTGCGGGGGGGGGGGCGCGCTAGCGAGCAGAGCATAGTTTTGCTCTGATAACATACATAGAGTGTGCCTAGTGGCACAGCCTTATATTACATATGTACTCTTGCCAGTATTAAGTAAATTGAACACTCATTCGGAACCAACAAAACAGATTTGAAAAACCTATTTTCAGTTTTAAAATCAAGAAAATGCTTTAGTCTAAATCAGAGACAAAAATATTTTTCCGATCCCTATAACTGACATAATTTAACTCGGGTCCTTAAGCGCTAGAGTGACAATTAAATTCCTGATTTTTTAACTTTTCAATAAAAATTAATTTTTTAAATTAATTTAATCCAGCGTAAGACTGACTCTGATTGGGTGGTGGAGGTGCCGGGGACCAGACGGAATTCTGCTGATTGGACGGTGGCCGTTGGACTGCCTGAGATTGGACTCGGTGGGATTGGTGGTGATATCTCGGCTGTTGTTGCTGTGGATATCCAGCCAGGAGCAGATAAAGGGTAATATCCTGTGCAGTCGGTCCGCCATTGTTTCCGCTAGAGGGCGTTGCGGTCGTGGTGGCTACTTCACCCCCCGAGGGGGCCGCAGTGGTTTCTGGCTCCGAACCCGAACCTTCTGTGGGCTCGGCTGGTGTGGTCTCTGAAATAGACAATTAAAATAAACAAACAATTAAACAGAGTTAAATAAACAAATAAACATTTAACTTATTGGATTTGATTAGAACTGAATATTGATGAGAATGTAACAGAAAAACACAAAAATGATGAGTTTTAGCAAGAATACATAATAGTAGGAGTAAGAAACTCTTACACTAGCATGTACAAATCATGCTAGGTATGCTCGGTGCGTTAACTCGGGACCCCCCCCCCCCCGGAACTTCCGGGAGGTCCCACTTTGCACTAATTTACATGCTTTCATATAGACGTGTGTTTGCTCTCTGATTGGCCCATTAGCCTGAGGCTTATGGTAGGTAATTTATTAGTTATTTTAATTAATTAATTATAACTTTAGTTAGCTGAATGCCATTAAAAAACTAATTCGACAACTTCGTAGCATTTTTTCTGCTTTTTTCAATGATATAAAAATTGTTGCAGATTACGTTTCTTCGAATTTTTGTATTATGCAACAATTTTTATATCATTGAAAAGAGCAGAAAAAAATGCTACGAAGTTGTCGAATTAGTTTTAAATTGCATTCAGCTAATTAAAGCTATAATTAATTAAAATAACTAATACATTACCTACCATAAACCTCAGGCTAATGGGCCAATCAGCGAGCAGACACGCGCTTATATGAAAGCGTGTAATTAGTGCAAAGTGGGACCCCCGGAAGTTACGGGGGGAGGGGTCCCGAGTTAACGCACCGAGCATACCTAGCAAGATTTGTACATGCTAGTGTAAGAGTTTCTTACTCTTACAATTATGAACTCTTGGTATTAGGTTAGATAAACCTTCAAAATACATCTAACTTACAGTGGCAATTGAAGGTCAAATTACTTGCTTTAGATATTTGCTCAATTTACATACATACGGTATTGCTAAATTTGCGTTTACATAACTCGCAGAACGATAAACTGGGGTCAGATTCTGCTGTCAACAAGTTTAGTTTACTTTAGTTAGAGAAAGCAATGTCCAGAAAACATTTACTTCATTTTATAGTGTCTTCAGAAAAGTTCTCAAGTTGTCTCAAGCGTTATTTAAAGTGCCGACACCAAAACTCAACAACAAAATGCAGTTTACAGAACTGATTTATCTATCTTCATCATTTTACCTTGGCTCTGTGCCACCAGAGCATTACAATAAGATTGGCAAATTTCTTCAGCAGCAAAATGCAGACCCTTGCTGCGACATTCCACATTGAGACAGCGAACACAACTTCCTGCGTTCTGGTCACAGTAATAGGCAGCACCGAAAGCACCTGAAAATGCAGCACGAACAGCACAGATTATGCTACAGAACCATCAACAAATTAAGCTTTGGATGTGACTTTTTCTTGGTGCCTCGTTGTGAGATCCGTTGGAGCGATAGTCCGAAAGTCGTGGCTTCGAATCCCACCTAAGTCTAAATTTTTAAAGCACCAAATAGTATTACAGTGACCCTTTTCAGTTATTTACATTAATTTTATATTTGGGCAGGGGCTGCGGGCAGGAAGCGTAATACTTTTGGTCAATGAAAAGCCGGACAACTTAAGATTAACTTAAGGTGGTGATTCCTTTTGGGCACATATTGTTGATTGACGGCGTAAACCAGGATGAAATTCAACGAAACTTTCCAAAATAAGTTGTTTTAGCGTTCTAACACCCGCTGCGCAATCGCGCTTCAAAAATTCAACATTTGCGTTCAGGGCGGTTTTTGCCAATTTTTGAACATTTGGCAGCAGCTGCATGGCTATGACTATATCCATTCGAAAGAACTCGTTAAACTCTACAATTTTGCTTTTGAAAGCAACTTTCTAGCTTTTCCCTATCGTGAGATATAGCCAATTTTCTTATTTTGGCGTCAAAAACTTGTCCTTTCTGCAGAAATCAAATAATCCACTACTTCTTGAGCTACGAAAGCCGTAAAATCTAACTAAGGGTGTCGATTTAAAGGTCTCACAGAGGCCAATTAACGGAGGCATGACCATCGTACAATTGCTATCCCTTAGGCTGCTATCACAAAAAATGTAGTTTTTGCAAAAAGACGACCAAATTTTTTCCAGCGATTGTGCAGAATTTAGTATGCAAGCTAGAGAGTTGCCACTTTGCAGATGTGTTCTACACAAAAATACCCCGGGACCCTTTTTTAGTTGCCCCGATAGCTGCTTTCTAACTGAAGTAGTGGCTTGCCAAAGTAGTGAAAAGTGGGCAAAATCCAGGTTGCGCAGACATTTTAGTTTATTTCTCCATAACGAAGAGCGATATAACAATAACTAAAAAAGGGTCCCCAGCTATTTGATAGAGTTATCGAATGCTCTAACCGATGTCCTGCGAAAAAATTTACTTCAGCCTGCAAAAAATCTGAAAAATTATACTTCTTCTAAAATACAGGAAAAACATTTTGGAAAGCCAAACTTAGACTCATTGTACTCATTAAAGAGAGAAAATGTTAAGCTACATTTTGATATAAAGATGACTTCTTAACTCCAAATAATGAATGAATAATAGTGGTTCAAAGTTGATGTCTCCAAAAGGAATCACCACCTTAAGGGGTTTTCAGGATGGAGTTGAGCCGAGTTAAAAGACCTTACCATAGACTGATCGTATGAACAAAATTTAAGAAGGGAAGAAAGTCAAGCTTAAGAGGAGTTAACCGCTTTAAAAGAGTTTATAGCTCTATACTCTCGGTCTACTCAAACATGAAAAGGTCCTTGGCTGGTGGCCAAAAATGGAAAAGTAATGGAGGTCCTGACAGCCTTGTAGAACACATCGGGTAATTGCTATGATAATTATTCAGTGTCAGTATCCCCCTTCCCTCAAAAATGCATAAGCTGGTGCTGCCTTTAACCGGAGCACCGACTAGAGTGAGGTGGCTCTAAAATAACTTCAATTGCTTACCATTAGCATACAAAATACAAACTGTAGCAATTAACAGCGACTTCATTTTTGCTGTTATAGCGAAACGGCGAAAAATTGTCGGCTCTAGGCTTGCAATTTGTTGATTTTTGCCACTTTTCTGTAGTTTAAATATGAAGAATCTTCATCTGGGAGGACAAGGTCATTGCCGTTTCATTCAAAAATTAATGTAAACTTTAACTAATAAACAACTGGGTATGCAGTAATTATTTACTAAGCGCGCCAGTTTTTCAATGTGTCCTGATTAAAAGTCGAATACGCTTTGAATTCCTTCACGTTCAAGTCAAGAAAAGCCTGACATGAAATTAAGAGTTTTGGTCTTGATTAATGGAGTAGATTACGGGAGAAAACAACAGTTTTTACGGCAAACGTTGCCTAATTTAACAGAAAGAAACTGACAAAAACTGGATAATAAATTAATTAAAATAATTAATATAATCATTGTTAATGTGTTAATGTTAATCTTACGACTCCAAAACCAATCAGACAAAAGTCAAAAAGCCAAAACCAACCTGCAACAGATGTACCTTTGTACCTGTAATAGTGGTTCAAAGTTGATGTCTCCAAAAGGAATCACCACCTTAAGGGGTTTTCAGGATGGAGTTGAGCCGAGTTAAAAGACCTTACCATAGACTGATCGTATGAACAAAATTTAAGAAGGGAAGAAAGTCAAGCTTAAGAGGAGTTAACCGCTTTAAAAGAGTTTATAGCTCTATACTCTCGGTCTACTCAAACATGAAAAGGTCCTTGGCTGGTGGCCAAAAATGGAAAAGTAATGGAGGTCCTGACAGCCTTGTAGAACACATCGGGTAATTGCTATGATAATTATTCAGTGTCAGTATCCCCCTTCCCTCAAAAATGCATAAGCTGGTGCTGCCTTTAACCGGAGCACCGACTAGAGTGAGGTGGCTCTAAAATAACTTCAATTGCTTACCATTAGCATACAAAATACAAACTGTAGCAATTAACAGCGACTTCATTTTTGCTGTTATAGCGAAACGGCGAAAAATTGTCGGCTCTAGGCTTGCAATTTGTTGATTTTTGCCACTTTTCTGTAGTTTAAATATGAAGAATCTTCATCTGGGAGGACAAGGTCATTGCCGTTTCATTCAAAAATTAATGTAAACTTTAACTAATAAACAACTGGGTATGCAGTAATTATTTACTAAGCGCGCCAGTTTTTCAATGTGTCCTGATTAAAAGTCGAATACGCTTTGAATTCCTTCACGTTCAAGTCAAGAAAAGCCTGACATGAAATTAAGAGTTTTGGTCTTGATTAATGGAGTAGATTACGGGAGAAAACAACAGTTTTTACGGCAAACGTTGCCTAATTTAACAGAAAGAAACTGACAAAAACTGGATAATAAATTAATTAAAATAATTAATATAATCATTGTTAATGTGTTAATGTTAATCTTACGACTCCAAAACCAATCAGACAAAAGTCAAAAAGCCAAAACCAACCTGCAACAGATGTACCTTTGTACCTGACCGATAGCACAAAGTGCACTGCAAACCTTTGCAAAATTTCATTTTTATATAAATATTGACGACGTTAACATAGCAATTTCTGTCCCATAACGTTTGTGCAGGAAAATCCGTTTATAAACCCACTGTTTTGACTGTGAGTAAAGCTGAGCTACTCAGTCAAGACAGAGCGTTTGCCTTGTGCGCAATCGTGAGTACTACCGCAAAAGTCCTACCGAAGGTCCAATTTTTTAGGACCTTGGGTGGTACATTACAACATTTCTTTTTTTCTATACGAAAGCATGTCTCAAATTAAGTCTGTCGCTATGTTTCCCGGAATGTTGTTGCCATACAACGGGAAGCTAGAAGCAGACACAATCTTGGCCTTTCGGTTTCGATACTCACTGCTTAGAGAGGTAGTAAAAGAAGCGATAGCAAACCATTCATTACCTAACTGTGACGATCCAAACCTCTACATAGCGCAGATGGACGATATCAGAGACATTACACGGAATTCGCGACAACCGCGCGAAGGAAGAGAGCCCATCTCCGAAGGTGCAAATGTGCAGATTATTTTTCTTGCCTCAATTGTGAAAGGTTGAAATCAGGATTGAAAGATGTGAAGAAAAGTGTCCAGGGCGGGGATCGAACCACCGACTTGGCTGATCTGTTAGTGGAGTACCCACCTAAAAACAGCAAAATTAAGTTTATCAGGTACGCTCTATATTATGCCAGGTGGTCCGTTCTTGCAACCAAAATCAGGATTTATTTGAATAACAGTTTTGCTCCTATTTACAATTGTCACAAGTAGTATCCAATAAATTTAGCCACATTTGCATTAAAGTGCAAGCTGAAAATGTAATGAACTCTCTTAGGCTAAGTGGTCAACTTCAAAAACTCAAAAACAATTTTAAACTTTGATGAGACACAAAAAATGGAGTTGTTTATTTGTTTTTTAAACTGAACTGTGCCCTATTTTTAACCCCAACTTTGATGAGACTGTCTTAATAATAAATACACCACAACTAAAGTTCGGATTAGATGGCATGAAACAAAGCTTAACAATAGAATTTCTGAGAGTCACTATTTCGGTCACGCAGTCTCGAGTTAAGATGGTATTATTGTAAGGGTCCTTTTAGCTTAATGTTAATCGCAGCCCTCCCAAGAGTGAACACGTTAAGCCTTTATTTCAACACTTTTCTACAAAGGAAAATAACCTTCCATACATCCCCCCTTTTTGCCGGGGAAAAGTTTTACTTTCTACTCAGCCGCTTTCATTTTCCTAGGAAAAAATGTTCACTTTGTGTAGAAGTGACGTCGCAAGGGAAACTTTGCACTAACGCTTCTACACTGCTGACAACGTTGACATTTTCCGTCTCCGATGGTTTTTCTAAAAACTCATTTTTAAAATTTTCAAATTTCAGAATCGTTGGTTGGAATTTTTGTGAGAGATTACAGTTTAGAGTAGAGGTAACTTTACTAGCAGCCCCACCCATAGCTACACTTGTAACCCTTTCTTTCTAGAAAGGATCAATTAAAATTTATATCGCTGGTCATTGCTTTGGTTTTATTATCAAAAATGCCTCTGGTTGACTTGTTTGTTCATTAAAATCTAACAATGCAAAATTCCTCACAAAATATTTTGAACTAACTTACTTGCTTATATCGGTACAGAAATTTGCTTAACCTCCCCCCCCTCACTTATTCAACTTCAGAATACTATATATACCCCTTGTGAATATTTTAGTATGTTAAAATTGCATTTCCTGCTGCTGATTTACTTTTCATTTCTGAAAATTCTCGTCCTCTCTATGAACAGTCACGGATCCTGTAGCAAAGACCAGCCCTGTCCAAATCGATCCTGCTGTTCCAAGTTTGGATTCTGCGGTTTCGGTGAGCCCTACTGCGGTCAAGGCTGTCAATCAAATTGCAATGGCTCCGCCCCCTTGCAGCTGATTGGCCAGCACGCAGCCGTCTCTCTGCTAGTAGTGGAGACTCAGTGCGGGCACCTGGCACCACCCGGGCAGCAGGAATGCGACCACGGATGCTGTTCGAAACACGGATTTTGCGGATTCGGACCGGATTTTTGCGGAGAAGGATGTCAGTCCAATTGTGGGACAGAGTGTGGACCCTTGGCCCCGCCCGGCAAGAAAGACTGCGCTCAAGGCTGCTGCTCATCCGCCGGATTTTGCGGATTTGGACCCGACTTTTGTGGAACTGGCTGTCAAGGAAATTGTGACTCGGCCGCAGAATGTGGTAAACATTTTGGTCTTATCCAAATTTGACTATAAGAGAAATAAAATCTCGACCATTAGTGTTTCGAGCATGTTGCAAGCTTAATACACTAGGAAGCGCTAAGTGTTTTAGGGCCTTTTCGCTCACGAAATAAAAGAGTCGGGTTGAAAAATTTAACTTGTTCAACCCTGTAGGCGAGCTAAAATGAATTGTTTAACTCTTTTAACCCTGTGCGCGAAAAGGATTGAGTTACTATTAACTCTTTTAACTCGCTGTGCGAAAAGCCCTCGCTTTTCCTATTATAAACTCTTGAATTCTGAACGCAATATATTTTTAATTTGTATATTCCTTTACATTACTGAGGCAGTGAGGGTGTTACCACAAAACAAAGCCAATAAAGTTCATATTCTTCTTGTTCTCATCACGTTTTTTTCAAATGACAAAGTCCCCCGGCTAGAGGAAAATTGAAAGGGAATTTCCTCTAAAAGCTTTCAAACAAATTAATGCAATACTGATTCATGGGTTCCCACAGATCTCAGCAGTCGGAACTTGTTGAAACAGTCTTCCTTTGAAATTAACTTTCAGGGAAAAGAGGGAGAGAATTAAGTTAAGCCTTTTCTGGAACCTGAAGAGCTGTCTGGATTTGACAATAACCAGCCGACCAATGAAATTGATAATCGGATTTCTCGTACCTAGTTCCTTATGTCAGCTCCAACTCCCAAAAATCCCATCCTCAAAAAGATGGTGTCAAAAACAGGCTAACTAGGTTTAAGCTTGGTAGATTCTGGTATTTTGAGGCTAAACTGGTGTAAACTTTAGCCACACTGTAAAAATTGGCTCTACCAGGAATCGAAACATGGATACAGTATCTTGTGTCAAAACTTGTGGTAAAAGTAGACCTTATGCTTGGAATTTAGAAAATCAAGATCATTGTTTACATATTTTCAGCTATTTATTAAGTCCTAATAGCTGTCCGATCAAAAACAACATTAAACATAGCCACAGTAAAAATGATGCATGTATATAATTGAATAAAAACTTATAAGCTCCCTTTATGACAGGGTTCTACAATTATATCTTGACATGTGACTGTGCATTCAGTATTAAATGAACAGTCAAAACGGTCAAGAGTTGTTTACTTATTTTACATGTACATTTATTTTATAACCTTTTATAAATCTTAACTATTTTATATCCTAAACTATTTTATAACTAACGTTGCGCGTTTTTCTAGGAAACTTCGCCAAAGCCGAATCCAAAGAGTGCCCCCTGCAGGTCTGCTGTAGCCAATTCGGCTACTGCGGCATGACCGAGGAATTCTGCGGCACGGGCTGCCAGAACAACTGCGGCTCGGTCAGTCTGCCGCTGGGCAACGCACAGCACCGACTCAAGGTCCTGGTGGGCTACTACGCCCTCTGGGCCACTGACATGCACTCCCGGGCCTGCCACTGGATCGAACCGGATCAGCTAAATCCCCAGATCTTCACCCACCTGATCGTGGCCTTTGCCCAGATCCGGAACGGGCTGCTGGCCCTTAACCGGGACTCGGAACGGGAACTCTACCGGGCCATCGTGGGACTTAGGAACCAGAATCCTCAGCTGAAAATCCTGGTGGCCGTTGGTGGATGGGCGTTTAATGATCCGCCGACGGAGCGGATTTTCAGCGAAACGGTGGCGACGGAAAAATCCCGGGCTAAGTTTATCCTGTCGGTCCTGGATTTCCTGAAGGCCTATGATCTGGACGGGCTGGATTTGGACTGGGAATATCCGGCTGCGGATGATAGAGGAGGTATATAAGACTCAGATAATGAATATAGGATATATTATTTTCAGTCATAAAGATGTTTGAGTGTGTGCGTGCGCGTGTGTGTCTGTGTTTCGCAATAATCTACCATCGTTAAACACCTATGTAAGTCGGTACGTATCTAAATTGTGTTTTTGATCCTTCAAACTTGTTCTGAATTTAGAGGGATCTACGAATGGGGTGGCACGACATCGTCGGAGCGATATACTTTTAGCTCAACGTTAGCCAACAAATCAAACTAAAACATGTTTACAGTGGGCGGGCAACAATATGTCTCATATACGAGATTTTTGGCAGGACGCCATAGTATAAATTTTGGTGCGAAAAATGGCCTTTTTCAAACCAGCTCTTGTAGATCAACGGTTTGACCTTGACCATCTGAAACTTTTTGCCACGAATGCTAACCGTAACGTGGAATTCTTTCAAACTTTAAATTATTTTGCGCCAATTCTAATACTATTTCTAATACTAATACTAATACTACCAAGCTTTTGCAACATCGAACTTTTAGTGAAATTCGTTTTTGATCATTTATGTTTCAGGTTTACCAGAAGACAGCTACAACTATCTTGCCTTGATCAAAGAGCTTCGATCAGCCTTCGATTCCCATCCAAATCGATATCTGCTCACTATGGCAGCTCCGGCCAGCTACTGGTATCTCCGGCACTATCGAATTCGGGAAATGTCCCAACATCTGCACTGGATCAACCTGATGAGTTACGACTTTCACGGGACCTGGGACGCCAACATTCCCAATCTGGGACCCTTTATTCGACCCCATACCGGAATTCCGGAAATCGAACAATCCCTACGACTCCTGACCAAAGCCGGAGTACCCCTAGAAAAGCTGGTTCTAGGTCTGGCCTTCTACGGAAGGAGTTATACCCTGCAGAGCCCAGAGTGCAACTACGACGGCTGTCTCTTCAGTGAGGGCGGCAAACCGGGTAGATGTACCAAGGAATCCGGGGTTCTAGCCTACTTCGAAATTCTCCAGCTACTGACCGACGGAAAACTTAAACCTAAACTGGACCCTAGGTCCGGAACCAAAACTCTCAACTGGGATGGGAACCAATGGGTTTCCTATGACGACGAAGATACCTTGGCGCTCAAGGTGGACTTTGCCCGACGCCATGGGCTACACGGGGTCATGGTTTGGAGTGTGGATCAAGACACTACCAATCCACATAATCTGGCACAACACTTGAAAATGCTTGTCAACAGTATTGTCTAGAAGAGTAAAACCTTTCCACCTGACAGTAAGTAAAAGAGGCCAATGCCATCACAATGCTACCAAGAAACCATGCTACTGATAACAGCAGTAAGCCGCTAAGATTGCGTAACGGTGTTCCGCCCACAATATGCGAACGTTCCCCCGTCACGTGGGAGGGGGGGGGGGTGACAAAACATACCCTCTCATTTGGTGTGGGTGGGTGGAGGGGTAGCTACGGCTAACAGTCTACAGCAAACAAATTGTGGTATAGTTTTAACTTCGTCTCACAAAGGGACTCCACAAGAAAAAGGCGGGGGGGCGCCGAAACAGATGGAATCTTTTTTTCAAAAATGTGAGTATCAATCTATTGACCCGTCAGATCAACTGGCAGGGGGGGGGACTTCCGCAAACTGATCGGCTGTTGGCTAACGCCCCCCCCCCCACTAAACGTAACGGGGAATGGGAATGTTAGCCCCCCCTCACCACCAAAAGAGGAACAGTATTCTCGACGCAGCACTGTTACGCATTTATAACAAGAGCTTGGCAGCTTTTTGATGAGTTAGAAGTGGAAAAGTCTAGCTTGAGTTGAGGTAAACGAACTGTGTTTAGTCTACTCGGGTCTTGTCTCGATTTACCCCCCCCCACCACTCAAAATCCTTGAAACTTGACTAAAATTAGCTCGAGTTCGCGAAATTCGATTGTTTCAAATTCTAAGGGTGGACCAACGGAAACCAAAAAATTTTTTGTCTTCGATTTTGCTGAAGAGTTGCATATGGGGGAATTCTGGGTCGTAGAAAACGAATCTGAAGTCTGTTTCTCGATTCAGCTTTTCGTTAACTCAGTATAAGCTTAGGGTTAAAAAGTAAGATCTACGATCCCGAAAATCCTTCTATGCAACTTTTCAGCAAAGTCGAAGAAAAACATTTTTGGCTTCCCTTGGTCTCCCCTTTGAACTCAGCGTAGCCGAAAAACATCAACATACCAAAGTGATGGGGGGGGGGGTTAGACAAGACCCCTCTACTCTTTCATAAAAAGGCCCTTAGGTAGGGACTTGCTTATTTTCCCCTCAGAAAACAAGATGTTCAGTTTGTTCCCATTTAATTATTATAGAGTATATGTAGTATAGTACTCACACAAACAACTCCAACAAAACAAAACAAATCATTTAAAGGCATAAAAATAGATCACAGTGAAAAGAAACAATGCTAACGACGTACATCATAAAGTCCCACATCCAATTCCACAGGAGAAAGGAGAAAGATTAAAATGGAAATTAAAATTAAAAGATTTATATAATTAACAAAATCACAGATCCAATAGCTGCATGGCGCACGATTCCTACGGTAACTAAAAATAACCTTCAGAATTTAAAACGGATGTGCCTATATTATCTACCTAAAATGGGCAACATGAGTGTTATATAATTTAATAATACGTACATATTTTGTATTCTTACACTTTACATTATTCACACTCTTCTAAAGAACTTTTAGAAAGTGTTATTTTCTAAATTCTAAATTTTCTACGTTCGTACAGATTTGTAGGGTTAGGAGGACTGTTAAGTTTCCCTATATTCTGTGAGCAGCGGCATTCTATAAATCAAACGGATTAAGGCCAATGTTAGCTACAGCTGCGAAACGTTGCGCAACGGTGGCAGAAAACAGTAAACTGCCGAAGTTATCACAAAATCGTCTGTACTTCAGGAATTTTTTTGGAATAAATTGAAAATTACATACGTAAAAAGCACCCCCCATCCCATTTCGTTTCCCCTTGTGGGAACAGTGGCTGCATCGGCTACATATACCAAGATAATGCATAGAGACAGCAGAATACGGTAAACAAGATTATTTTGGCCTAAAATAGTCCAACATATAAACACAAAATATTGAATAAAATATCTCCGGACTGCAACATAGTTGTATACCTGCCTCCATATTTTGGTACAACAATCAATTGCACAGCATTGCCATTCAGAGCTAATAAGTTAAGTTAACAGGTACAGAAATAGTCTCGGCAAAATTAGATTGTACACTCATTCATTAAACAGTAAAAGAATTCCTGTTAGCAAGAGTACATAATACATTAGAGTATATGGGCACGCTATTGTAATCCATGTAATGTAAGAGTGACACATTTTTGGCGCGGTAAAGGGCTGACCCCCTCCCCACAAATTGTAACACGGTAAAGCTATGCTTGTACTCGAAATACACACACAAAAATTACAGTTTGCGCGCACTCCCCCCCGGGTTCTGACTGAGTACAAAGGCACTAGGGTTCAATGTGCAGGTCAGCCGTTAGCAATTACTGTCATGCTTCCATTACATAAAATAGGATGCTTCCTATACTCCTATGTATTTCTGCGGTCATGCTATTATTAACGACAAAGCAGACAGCATAACATCTTAAAGTTGAATAGTATGGCAGACAGCAGTACGTAAGTAGTATATATCTGTTTGGGCTTATTCATGGAAATTTCTCTGAGAGGCTCAGCATTTTGGGGGCTGCGCCCGAAAGTTCGAAGGGCATGGCAGAAACAATTGAATAAATTAGTGGGCGAAAGACCAAAACCATCACACACAATATATAGTTATTAATTCGTTTATCTTAATACTGACAATAAAGTTACCCTAAAGTAACACCTAAAATTAACATAAACCCAATAACAACTATCAGCAAACATACATTACAATTTACTGCACGTATTGTAAGGTAAGTTGACAAGTAGATGGTACAATAATATCAGCAGCGACTGCACAGAGCAAAGAACTATCCAACGAATCGTTAAAGCAAGAAGTAACGAAACGAAACGTAAACAATTACGTACTAACAATATTTGCGATGCGCCAAAATAAGAAACAAATCGACATACAAACATTAAAACACATACAGTACACAAACAAGTAGCAGAGATGAACTAGAAACTTAAGCAAAGGTAACACTCGGGAACAATCAAACAATAACAATAACAACAACAACAAAAACAATTAACAAGGCTATAGGTGTTACTGGAGTGAAACTAATAAAGTCCATTCTGCGTAGAAACGTATATGGTTTTGGCTTTTATTTTCATCAACAACGAGATACAATTGGTGCAAAGTATAATTTATCTAGACAAGTACTAATCAGGTTAGAAAGTATGACTTAGGCAAACTTACTATATTTTTGCAGATTCACAAAAACCATTATTAAATCAAAATAAAAAATGGAACTAAGTTAAAAGCGGAATTTAAAAAACACTGAAAAGCAAAATGTTAGTGTATTCTATTTTTTCATTAAAAATAGTCTTTTATAAAATGGATAATTGCTTTCATTTAGTTAAGGGGGGGGGTCGCCAGGTACCAAATTTTATAGTCCCCGATTTCGCTCATTTTTGGGTATAATATACCCCCATATGTGCCCAAAAACAAGACAAATTTTTCGAGTCCAGGGTCAATCAGTCTAGAGATATTGCAGTTCAAATCTCTACAGTTTAGTATTTACGTTAGTATGCCTCGCTGAGGGTTTCGAAGTCGCGTACACGTGGGATGACAAGACCAGACATGTGCAGGAGGGGAAATTTTGGGGGGGGGGGGGGTGAAGGGCGGCCGAAGGCCGCCGAAAAACCGGATTTTCCGGTTTCTTACCGGAAAAATCGGGGTTGTGGGGGGGGGTGTGGGACCCCTCTGGGGGGGGGGTGAGCTCAGGTCTGGGGGGGGGGGTGTAAACCCCCCCCCCCCCCCCAAGCACACGTATGGACAAGACGCTGCGGCATGACAAATACATCAATTTAAAGCCTTTACCTGTAGGTGTTTATTACAGCATAAATTACAGTGGCAAGCCAAGCAACGTGCGAGACATGGCGTTTGGACGATTTGGTAAAGCTTATTCCGACTGTCATTTGCTTCAAACTTTAACTCGCTCTAACTTTCTCATACTGCTTTGTAGAGACTTGGTGCAACAAGATAAAATGTTCAGGACATCGAGAGCTTCAATTTGATATAAAATATGGCTATATTTGAAAAAGTTGAAAATTTGAAATTTTTTGCCCATAGGTGTCCGCCATGCTATCGTAGTATGTCACCAGAGGAAAACACGGGCTATTGGCATTAAACTTTACATACACGTAGGTTTCATGTCAGCCTATTAGCATGCCAAATTTAATTGAGATACCTTAAGATTTGACTGACTTATGAAGCAGCAAATATGAATTTTTCGAAAAATACTATTTTTGAGCAAAAATGGAATTTCTGCTACCAAAACTGCGTGCTACTGAAAAGGAATGATAGGGATAGATTATATGCAAAATAAAGCTCTAACAATATACTGTGCTAATATCTAAACGCGAAGCTTCTACACCAAAGGGTTAGTTCAGGACATGACAAAACGTACCACTGACTTACACATTTGTAGAGCGATTTTGAGCAAAAATCGACTTCTCCGGACTTTGAAAATTCGTATAAAATCAGCGACCCCATGGAAAATATCCTCGTATAGATATTAGCACTTTACCTAGTCCAAATAAGGTTTTCAGCGAGTGGTAGCCGATTTGCTCTTACACAGCGCTCAACCTTTTGGTAGCAGAAAAATTTTCCTAACTTTTTCATTTTCCTATGTTTAACACATGTCGGGGTCACCTTTGGAGGGCTATGGTGAATGATAGGAAAAGTTTTGCAACAAACGCACTTGTCTTGTTTTGCGGACCCATGAGGACTACAAAATATGTGAAAATGAGAAAAATAGGAGATGGTCGAAAAATCGCGACCCCCCCCCTTAATTAAGTTTTTTAGACACCACAGCACACCCAAGAACGAATCCTCGTTACCTAACATAAAACACAACATAAGGGTTTAAGCTACGTACTTTACAAATCACAAAACCTTGCTGTACAACACGAGACAAAACTAACAGAAGCATGTCATAAAATAAACTAGATACAACCTACAAGTAGCTTAAATATTGATCACAAATCAGGAAAATTAAATACGATACGGGGTTGGTTATCAGAAAAAGCTCTCAAACAGAGGATACAGTATGTCCGACTACGGCAACAATATATATACGTACTACAGATTAATGATACAAACATTAACACAAAGCTGTTCTTCAAATTAAAACACCTTCAATTGCTTCCAAAAAACCTGTATTCCAGCATCTTTATTACAGGAAAATAACTCGTAACGACAACAATTTCTTACATCATATTAATAATATATTATACTACCTGGATTTTAACCTTGCATTGTGACAACTTATTAGATATTCAATCAAAAATCAAAAATACTTTGTCGTGTGACATAGAACAGCAAAATCTACTACGTACGCACGTTGGTCCTCGCAGACTTCAAATACACACAATCCTTTGTATTTTAATGACAGCTACACAATACGGTACAAGCCCCATGCATCACGCAAGTCCTTCGTAAGGAAGGCAGCCAGTACAAGTTTTACAGAAAATCAATCAAAAACTGATCCGTTAAATTTATCAATTATTTTGGCTCACAAAATAAAACAAAAAATGCGATGTACAGAAAATAGATAAGAATGAATTGTCGAGTTTGCAAAAGGAGACATATAGTATAAATTTGTACGTCAAATTCAATCATATACGTATGTATGGGGGATAGTTTCCAAAACTATATAACATAAATAATACACACACAAAATATATCACAGCCTTAACAAGCAAAATTAACTCTCTACCTAACTTACAGAATCTTTCGGTCACCTTGCGGATATAACCACAAATATTACAACAATTCATTACAGGCCCAAAATAAAATTTTTCAAAAAAAACAAATACCAAAAGGTTCATTTCTGTAGAAAGAATACGAAAGCTAACATAAAATATTTCCAGAAAAAATAATAAAAAAGTTGCTAGCAAACGCTAAGAAAATTTAAGAAACAACAAAATAAGAACATAACAGTAAATTTACTTATTAGCTAGTGTCAAAAATTACCCTAACCACTAAACCGGCAAAAATGTCATATTTTAAGTAAAACTTTAAAATTCAAGTTTTCGCCGCTGCAAAAAGCCCGCAAGTCAGAACAACAACAACAGCAAAAAATACCAAAAACAATAAAAGAAAATAAAAGAAAAATTAGAGGTGAGAGGGATGAATTTTGACTTTTAATCTTTCTAGACCGGAGATCCGCCATGCAGTCGTCCATCGTAGCCTTCCAGAATCCACTGCTGTGAAGGGTAGGCGGTTGGACCACACTTGGCGAGGGCCAGGTCGTTATTGCTGACGGCCAGACAGAGACCAGAGGATACCTGTTTCAGTTGGCCCAACTACAACAAAATACAAAAAAAACCAATAAAACAAACAGGACGTAAAAACCAAATTAAGATGAAGAACAATTGCCTAAATCAATCCTTCAGTTAAAAAAAGGAAAATACTCTCTGAAATAAACTTCAGCTAAAAAAAGAAAATACTCTCTGAAATAAACTTCAGCTAAAAAATAAATTACTCTCTGAAATGAACTGTTTTGTGAAGGCATCACAAACAAAGCGGCAAAGCCAAGTCTCAAGACTCTGTTTGCGACTGGCGACTTATAGAATAATCGGAGAAAAAGCCTGCAGAATTAAGTCAAAGCCATCAGGAGAAACCGAAATAGGCAAGGTGAGCATTCTTATCCAGAGAGAGAACTTATCCACTTTCTTGTTGCAGTCAGGGGCGGATCCAGGGGGGGGGGCGGCCGCTTCCCCCCCCCCCCTGTCGCGATTCGAAGGTAGGAAAAACTAAGGAAAGAAGAAAAAGGGCAAAAAACCAAAAAATTTCGCGCCTTCGGCGCGAATTTTCTGCCTTTTAACCGGATATATATTGCATTTATGAAGAAAAAGCTTAAAAATGCATCCAATTTTCGGAGAAAATTACCATTTTCGCCTAAAAATGTCAAGAATTTTAAAAAATTTTCTCAGTTCTTCCTGGGCTTTTTTTACTGGGGGGCTCCCCCCCCCTTTTTGGGTTCCCCCCCCCACTCGACCCCTTCCCCCCACTCGGCCCCACCCCCACTTTTTTGGGCTTCCCCCCCACACACCATAAGGTGCCCAGAAAATGCCAAATTTTAAGGATTTTTGGTCAAAATTTTCAAAAATTTTCCGGCCTCGCCGGAATTTTGGTCAAAAATCGTCTATTTTGGTACTCAAACTCAATTTTTGAGCACTTTTAGGCATAGTTATAGCAGTATATGTAGAAAACAGGCTATTTTTACTGCATTTTTAGCGATTTTAGACCACTTTAGATAACCCACTTTTGGGCCCCCCCCCCACTAGTGGGGGGAGCTCCCCCCACACTCCCCAACCCCACTTTTTTTCGCCTAGAGAAAGCCCAGTCTTCAGTATGAAAAGAATTAAAGATCCGAAGACCGACTTTATTGCAAAAACAAAAAATTTCTTCAGCTTCAAAAGAATTTAACCGCCCCCCGCCACCAAATCTTGGATCCGCCAGTGGTTACAGGAAGCAATTGTTTCAAAATTATACGAATAAAAAAGAACTGCGCTGAAATTAATTACTCGACGTATCAAATAACCAGCTATGTATGACCGCCTCAAATTTCTGTCATAATAATCAGCACAAATTACGAAAACTAGAAATATTAGAAAACAAAACAACTGAAAAACTGAGGAAAAAAGAAAAACATCATGAGCACCTTTTGATCATAGGTCCATTCCTGAGCTTTCTTCATTCGATGACATTTTTGCATTTTCATGGTGGACCCTATCAGGCCCCCGCTCTCCAGGCAGACCTCATCGTAGCGCAGTTCTCCTTCACCGGTTAAACTCCAAGCCTGAAACAAAAAATGCAAAAAAGTATATTAAAAATGAAAATCAAAAAACAGGCCCAAGCCGGCCCATAAACACTTTCCAACTGGTTGGGGCAGGACTAGGCTAGGTAGTGCAGGAAAGCAAAGTACAGATTCTCTTCGCAAAATCAAAATTTTCAAGAAATAAATCTCCTAAGACATTTCAACTTGTTATCAATCTTAGTCATTTATATTTATACACTAGAGGGAAAAATGCCCTAGACGGGCATGCAGTGGCTAGAATAGGGAAAGAAGGAAGGGCGGAAAAATGCCAATATATATAATTGACAGTCGGCGCTGAAAATAATAGAAACTAGATTCAGCGCCGAATAGGGAAAGCAGTCGGCGCTGAAAATTATAGAAACTAGATTCAGCGCCGAATAGGGAATGCAGTCGGGTAGCGTGGAAAAGGCAATTCCTCCGTCCATCCTATTCGCGTGAACTGCTCTGCACTACCCGATAATGTGGTATATATATACTCTGTTTGAAATGATGCAGGCTACAACCATATCGCTTGTGTAAGCAATGTCTGCTTTGGAAGAGTAGAAACTGTTTGGTTGATTGTGGCTCATGAACGCAGTTATATAACATCAGGTGTCATTATGTGAACGAAATGTGCTGTAGCTAGCTAGCTTTGTTCTTTAACATAAAGTTAAAGCCGGAGCTGCTGTCTTCCGCATAAACTACATAAACTGCATTGCCTGCTAGTACTACTAGTTCCAACTGAAAATACTCTGTTACGCATTTGGAGTTTTAATAATTTCGCTCTTAATAATAGTCTAAAACAAATTAAGAGTATCATTGATCGTTAAAAATGTTGTGTTGGAAAAGAAGTCGCGAGGGTCAAGTAAGTCTAAAAGTAGACAACCCAGGGGCAGTCTCTATGTTGCTGTTTAAGATAAAATTGTTCGAGAAAGCAGCCGCTCATATCAACATATTGTAATTCACGCGAGTAGGTATACAACCCAGTCACAGTTAATGAGATTACCTTATCGACGGTAACATTGTTAGAGAAGTGAACCGTTGAGCAGGACATATCGCAATTCACGCGAATAGGATGGACGGAGGAATTGCCTTTTCCACGCTACCCGACTGCATTCCCTATTCGGCGCTGAATCTAGTTTCTATAATTTTCAGCGCCGACTGCTTTCCCTATTCGGCGCTGAATCTAGTTTCTATTATTTTCAGCGCCGACTGTCAATTATATATATTGGCATTTTTCCGCCCTTCCTTCTTTCCCTATTCTAGCCACTGCATGCCCGTCTAGGGCATTTTTCCCTCTAGTTTCTTGCATTTTTCCGCTGTAGCGCTTTTCTTCGCAGGCTTAACAAATACAATCAATAAACTGCCGTAAAACGATTTGAAAAAACCAGATAGGACGTATTATGTATTGCAAGCACGTTTAGGGCATTTTTTGTCGTTTGTACAGAGCATTACCTGTTTATAGTGGTTTGTGTGTGCCAAAGGGTTTATCTGAAAAGAGAATTAGGTTGGTGGGGTAGGTTTATCGGAAAACAGGATGACGGAGGTCCGAATTCTCACCGGGGGGGGTCGGGGTTGGGACAATTTGTAAAAACGCAATAGTTTCTGCATCAGAAAACGTTTATAAAGAGTTTATCGGAAAACAGACCGGGGGGGGGGTCCGAGCGAAATCGATGTTTGGCCCCATACCAAACTTGGCCACTTTTGGAATAATCGATTTTCCGTCCCTCATTTTACGACCGCACATCCAATTACTAGACTGCAGGCTTCACAACGATACTAATGAGTTTTAGGAAATCCTAACTTAGAAATACGTTAACTCAACGAAAAAATACGCACTAATTAAACCACCTATTAGTGAAGACCAAAACGCATTCCAAAACACATTTTAATTTTTATGAAAATTATACGCGCATGTATGATACAAAAGAAATATACTAGATGATACTAACTGAAGAAACAAACACAAAAACAAAACACTATACAGAGATCATCTGTGAGATGGAATGACCGATTCTGAAAAAGCCGCATCTTTAAGCCAAATTTTTAAAGAAATTTTTAACCAACTGTAATTTATCCAAATAGAATAAACTGAAAACGGGAAAAGCAAAGAATAAAAACTTCTTAAAAACAAAAGAAAACTTGTAAAACGGAGAAACACAAATAAGCTAACCTACAGATGAGATCCATAGTAAAAAAACATGAACTACAATTAAACATATATAAATGTTCCGTAAGTGCACACGGGTAAAAATTAAAACTGGAAGCACGAAATTCAAAAGATAAAATCGAAAAGAAGTTATACCTATATATATATGACAGCTACTTGAAACATACGAAAAGAAGAGATTATAAAGATTTGAAATTAGTTCTAATCACCAAAATTAAACTATTGAGTTTGCCTGTACAAAATTAACCTATTGAGTTAGCCTGTGAAAATATAGGAAAAAACATGTAGAAGTTAAAAATGCAAGTAAAAATGTAATTAAATGCGCAGCACCGGCTATACAATCCAAGACACACCGTAACTAATAGTACACTCTAAAATAATCGATATATAATCGTTCCGAAGGAAAGAAGTTAAATTGAGGAAGGAAACACCGGCTATTACATGCACAGCATCGGCAAAGGAAAATAGTAGTTTTTGTTACCGAAAATGCCGAAACAAAATGTTTAAATTTTTGCACCCACCCTCCACAATTCCTTCATTTCTCTTCCAAGCACTTTCATTTGATACCGAATGAAAATTTTTAATTTTGACAATTTTTCCGGTCGGGTGCGACAGGCCGCTAGGGACACTCCAATGACAAAAAATGTTTGCCTCACCAAGCGCTTTCATTTGATATCAAATTTGCAAACTTTTCGAAAAATCGATTTTTGAGCGACCCTCACTCCTGACCAGGGCGCCACAGCTCGCTAGTGACACTTTTGAGGGGTCCTCCAATGACAAAAAATGTTCGCCTCACAATGGGCTTTCATTTTATACCAAACTTAAAAAATTATCAAAAAATTGATTATGAACACCGGCGCCACAGGCCGCTGGGTCCACTTTGGAGGGGGTCCTCCAATGACAAAAAATGTTCGCCTCACAATGGGCTTTCATCTGATACCAAACTTGGCCACTTTTAGAAAAATCGACTTTTGTCCATTTTGAACCGGTCTGGACCCTGGTCAGTGCGCCACGGGCCGCTGGTTCCACTTTGGAGGGTTCCTCCAATGACAAAAATGTTCGCCTCACCACGGGCTTTCATTTGATACCAAACTTGGCCACTTTTAGAAAAATTGATTTTTGTCCATTTTAAACCGGTCTGGACTCTGGTCAGTGCGCCACAGGCCGCTGGGTCCACTTTGGAGGGGTCCTTCAATGACACAAAATGTTCGCCCCACCAAGGGCTTTCATTTGATACCAAACTTGGCCACTTTTAGAAAAATCGATTTTTGACCATTTTGGACCGGTCCGGACCCTGGTCAGGGCGCCACAGGCCTCTGGGTCCACTTTGGAGGGGTCCTCCAATGACAAAAAATGTTCGCCCCACCAAGGGCTTTCATTTGATACCAAACTTGGCCACTTTTAGAAAAATCGATTTTTGACCATTTTGGACCGGTCCAGACCCTGGTCAGTGCGCCACAGGCCGCTGGGTCCACTTTGGAGGGGTCCTCCAATGACAGAAAATGTTCGCCCCACCAAGGGCTTTCATTTGATACCAAACTTGGCCACTTTTAGAAAAATCGATTTTTGACCATTTTGGACCGGTCCAGACCCTGGTCAGGGCGCCACAGGCCACTGGGTCCACTTTGGAGGGGTCTTCTAATGACAAAAAATGTTCGCCTCATCAAGGGCTTTCATTTGATACCAAATTTGACCACTTTTGGAAAAATCGATTTTTGGCCATTTTGGGCCCGGTCCCCGGTCCGGACCCCTGGCCAGGGCGCCACAGGGGTCCGGGCGAAACCTACTATAGCCTACGCTGTAGTGCTCCCGCAGCCCACCCCAAATCCCAAATAAGAGAGACCTGCTCACTGTAGATATTTCTGTAGAAGAGGTTAAAGTTGGAGTTGCGACACGGTAGGGCCCACCACCATCAGGGTGCCCCCCAGCCACATGGATAGGTCCTAGAGCGAAACTAATGGGCCTTTTAGATTCACCATATAGGGGTTCCTATTCGAATACAAAACCTCAGCCCAGCAGCTCTCATGTGTAGGGCTCCACAGTCCATGGGCCCAGACACCCACTTTTACACACTAACTTTCGACCCCTGGCCAGGGCGCCACAGAAGCCAGATCGAAAATTCATATACCCTATGGCAATTAGGGCCATGGGGCCATGCTGCTCGCCGAACCTCATACCCATTGGCCTAGACCTGCTCAATTGAATCTCGACAAACGAATTGACCATTTTGGAAAAAAACTATGTCCGAAAAAATCGAAATCCTGCTATGTACACAGACCTATGGGGAGGTCCTACCTACTCCATACTCATTTCCCCAGAAATGGGGAAAAAGTTGTTCAAAAAAAACCCCATATGGTATAGAAAATATGAGACCTCCGACCTCTAGGGTGGGGGCGAAAAAAAAATGGAGAGAAAGTCGTGCACTGAAAAATTCAATCTGCCATATCTCAAAAACGGCTCGACCAATTTTGCTCAAATTTGCACAGCATGTACCCCTCGTGAAGGGGTTTCTACTGGTAAAATATGAAGGCTCTACCTCAACTCCTCCGCCGGCAACAGGGGAAACTATGTTCCAAGAGGCCGCAATACGCCTTTTTTTCCCTATTCTAGGTAGTGCGCTGACGCGCACTACCTAAATTCCCTCTTCCTAGAACAGTGACACACAATTTTTCATGATGACACCACAAAATAAATTTATTGTCGGAAAAAAAACAGCTGATAGCATTTCCCCTTTGTACTAAAAAAGTCATCTAAATTACTCGGATGATGCAATTATTTTTTTGACAAACTTAAGGCTACAATTTTCTGTGACAATCTGTAATATATCAAACCACAAAAGGCTGAACTTCTTTCTAAAATGTAATAAAAACCCAAGTTTGATTGAACGACTACTACAAAAATTCGGAAGCCTGTAAACTTTTGCACAGTCAAGTGCAAAAGTCTCAATGCATCAAAACTTCAAAACTGAAACAAAAACAACTGCTAGACAACTACGTACGTAGTTCTTGAATTACTTCTTGTATACAAGTCAAAATTTGCAAAAACATACAATACTGCAAAACCAATGTCTTGATAATACTACTAGCGCTAATAATGCACATTAAGTAGTCATTGCACAATAATGACAACTAGCTTAGCTGTGGTAATAAAGTGCCCACACTTTCTGAAAAAACTGCACCATCATGCTACGTTGGGCAATGAATAACCCAAAAGCTATTTGGTTTTTTCAAAAAAGAAAACTTTAATTTCGCATTATCCAAAGTATACATAATGTAAAACATGAGTTAATAATCAACACTAAAAATACGTAATCTCTCTACCGTACGTAACTAACTGCAAAAAAACATCTGTACCAGCTAGGTGCTTGAAAGGCTCTCATAACACAAAAAATCATCAGTCAGAGAGGGCAAGCCGCTATGTTTTAGTCATCGAGCATGTAGAAAAAAAGCGGAACAAAATAGGAAAAATAATTCTGTAATCAGTTACGTAAGTAGTAATAAGAAAAGCCCCCCCTCCCCTCCCCACTTTCCTTATATCACTCTCTGCCTAAGTTTTAGCTATCACTTATATATTCGAGTTTCCGCTCTGAATTTCATAGCAAAATTTTGCGACTCCAGGGGGCATGTGTGCAGCTGACCGACTGACATCAGCCATATATCGGGCGTTCGTGCGAAATAGATCATGAACACTACAACTGCAGGGGGGGGGGGGTTATGACGGAATAATCAAAGTCGTGAAGGTTTGTGAAGGTTTGCTACCAATTTAATGCTCTCATATTAAGTTAGGCTAATCCTCATTATGACCAAAAGTCAAATTTCAGAGAGGGCAAGCCGTAATGTTTTAATCATCGAGCATAAAAACAGCGAAACTTTTAAGGGACAATAGCAATTAATATCCAGTTCCTACCTACCTAATGCAAGGAAAGCTTGCAGCGGATAAGCACACACTACTAGGCATACTGCTGTCTGTTAATGAGAGCAAAACTATTTACCTGAAAGAAAATTTGGTTCTAGTAACTACAGTAGTCTCCCTAAGAGAACTCAAACTTGAAGAAGGAAGCCAGTACTTATTTCAGGATTCACAGACCGAAACCATGAAAGCCAATACGAAAGCTGACTAAATCAAGTATTAAACTTGCCTAGTCTTGGGATAAAAATCACTTTTACAGTGTATGGTAGAAAAATAGCGCTATTTGAAATATATTTTTGGAAAAATTTTCGCCCCCCCAAATTCCTTGCCCCTCGGACTTTGGGGCCCCCACCAAGAAAAAGTCCAAAGAAAAAATCCCCAAAGTAACCCCGGTAGAGACATAGGTTGCCCCCACCAAACCGATATATAAATTTCTGCGACCTCCCCCATATTTTGAAATTTCGCTACCCCGCTAATAGATTGTTCGCCAAAGGCCAAAAGTTGCCTAAAAAGCCCAAACAGTTCTGAAATTTAGGGGGTTTTTGACCAGTACACAATAATGACGACAAGATGTAGCAATAAAATGGCACATTTTTCCTTACCTGCAAAAACAGCACCAGCACGCTACGTTGGACAATGAATAATCCAAAAGCTTTCTAGGTTTTTCAAAAAATTCATTTCGTAGTTTGTGACACAAAATTTATCCTAATGAAGTGAACCATTTTCAAAAAGTATAATGTAAAAAATTAAAAATTAACACTAAAAACGGAGACGAATTGCAAACAATCATTTGCGCCAGCTCCTATAGATGTCTAAAAGGCTCTCATAGCACAAAAAATTAGGCTAATCCTCATTCTGACAAAGCATCAGTCAGAGAGGGCAAGCCGCTATGTTTTAATCATCGAGCATGGAGAAAACAGCTGAACAAAATCGGAAAAAATAATTCTGTAACCAGTTACGTACAGTAGATTAAAGTCCCCCACTTTCCTTACATCTCTGCCTAAGTCTAACCGACCTTGTTCGAGTTTTGTAGCTCTGAATTTCATGGCTAAAATTCTTTTTTCACCATTTCCAACTCCAGCTTTGCCTCAGCGAGCGTGCACAATTTAACTTTACCTTTCTAAATCGATTTATATACCTAATTTAACAACTGTCACTCCAGCACATGCGAAGCGACTTAAAATTCCTCTTCTTTTCGCCTATTTTCCGTCTCCAGCAATGCGACTCCTGCGAGCGTGTTCAGCTGACCTACTAACATTAGCATTATAATAAACTGGTGTTGCCAAATTTAACGGCCACTGCAGCTGTCACATGCGAAGCGACCCGACAAAGACGGCCTCAGGTGGTGAGAGTTCTAGCAACCGAGCTACCCAGCTGAGGAAACAGTTGCATCAAGCTAGAAACGAGTTCGCATCTAAACTGAAGCGACAATAACGCACAAGTGCGCTACGTTTTTGGCTCTCAGGTCTGAGCGACTACATTAATCCATCCGCGCCCCCCCCCGTTATTCTGAGAAGTTCCAGACTGCATCTCGGATCAAAAGGTTATACTCTTTCTAATTTAGCTAAGGCTACGTAGCGCTTCTTTCTCTTCCATTTCTGTTGCCAACTTGCGCATACGGATCGACAACGAATGGACAGGACCCGCTCGATACTTGATACACGCAGCAGGGTTTTTTCAAAATGTACAAAACATATATTGCCTGCTTAGTCTTTATAAACGATATTTCAATGTTCTGAACGTTAAATATTGGTGTTGAAGTCGTATTTTTGCGCTACAAGGGGGGAGGTCTGGAGGGCGGAGCCCCCAAGACGTTGAGAATTTGTTGACAAATTGAACCTTTTGGTCTGAAATCCTTCAAAACTTTTCGACATTATTCTTTATTCCCGTCATTTCTTGAATTTGGAAACACAATTTCGTAGAATAATATGCGTAACAGACCCAAATGGCAGCGTTGCTTAGAATAATGAAGGCTACACTAAAACTAATGCCCAGACGAAAACAAACAGAAGTAAAAACAGACATTAAAATTATATTTGCGCCGAAGGCGCAAAATTTTTTGGAAAAACTTAAAAATTACGCTTAAAATCAATAAAAATTTGCTCCCTCAGGTGAAAATTTGAGTGTGGTTTTTAGTGTGTTTTTTAAAATTGTGTGTTTTTTAGAAAAAGTGTGCGAAAACACAATAAAAACCCAAAAAACACAGTGACACTGCCATTAGTTTTTATAAATTTAAACACGACTCCGTAGTTCAAAAAGTTCGACAAGTTACTTTAAACCGACAGGATGGACAATTTTTAGATCCCACAATATTCCATTCAGTAATCGTAAAGGATGGGCAATATATATATAAATATAAATATAAAAGCTCTCATAAAGTTTAGGCTAATCCTCAGTCTGACGAAAAGTCACAGTTGAGAGAGGGCAAGCCGTAATGCTTTAATCATCGAGCAATAAAAACAACAAAACTTTTAAGTGACAATAGCAATTAGAATCCAGTATATACCTAAACCTACGTACCTACATAATACAAGGAAAACTTGCAGTGGATCAGAATACACTACTAGGCATAATATGCTCTCTGTTTTCAGAGTAAAAACTATGAGATGAAAGAAACATTGGTTCTAGTGGACTACAGCAGCCTCCCTAAGAGAACTCCAACCTTAAGAAGGACGCCGGGACTTATCTCCGGATTCACTTCACAGTCCAGTCCGAAACCATGAAAGACAACCCGAATGCTGACTAAGACTGAGAAGAGGGTCAGCCCGGCCAGCCCTTCATCGGACATTTGGCCAGAACAAAGACTTCTGTTTCCCACCAGGCACCGCCGTAGAGGCATGGGTGTGTTTGCGAGGTCGGGGGGGATACCTCCAACAGACAAATAATTTCTGCGACCCCCCACCAACAAGTTTGCTTGCAAACCCCCATGTTCAGTAGGGTCTGAATTGAAAGGAAGGATCTGTGAATCAGGGTATTCCGCTCCTCCCCCCCCCGAGATTTTCTGGGGCCCAAATTTTTGCCAAAATTAGACAAATTTTCAAAAAATTTCCGGCTTCGTAAAAATGTCTATGTGTAGCTTAAATACTGGCATTTTTTAGAACGTTTTGCCTTTCTACGTGTAAAATACGCCAAAAATACTAATTTATAGCTAATTTTTCAAAAAATCTCCCCCGCCCCCGGAAAAAACCCTAAAAAATACCCTGTTAACATGATTTTACTCTGATAACAGACAGCATGCCTAGTAGCCTACTGCAACATAAGAACGTTTGGAAAAGAGGTTGCAGCGCTGAGTAAAAAACGAAGCAAAAAATTGGGGGAAAACCAGAATGAAGACCCACCTGATTTCCGCCAAGATTATGACACTGTGAAATCCCTGGAGGTTGACCCTCAGGTCTTCCCATGTTATCAAGGCACAGATTGGTACTCGGATTTTTAATCTAAACAGACAATTAACAAAAAGGCCATAAATATACAAATATATAAATCAATGACACAATTATCCGTCCACTAAAGCACAGATGACCGTACACATACATACAGTACCTATATACGTACACACATACATCTATACTTTTAACTGTACAAATAATAATAAATATATACTGCAGCATCGTGAGCGGTCCGTCTACATAGAAGTTAGCTCATATTTCTCGTTTGACATCATGGCGATACCGTTTCTTAAATTTTTGTTGATCAAATTTAGGAGGGTCGACACGGACCTAGTAGTGAGAGTGGCTAGTCAAGCTCTGCATTCAAGATAGAAAAATCTACATAAGTAAAATCTAGAACAGGTCTGTTCTCCTGTCCTTGGTAAGCATGCTGAGCTCTCATAATAGTCTAGCGCTAATCCTCAATCAAAAAGAGCTTTGTCAGAGAGGGCAAGCCAAAGATTCAAATCATTGAGCAATTCCAGCCCTCTACCTCCCCAAAAACTTTAATTAAAACACCAAAATCAACAAAGATGCGCATTATACCAATTGGAGTTATCAAACAAAACTAAGATCACAACCCCCAATTTTAACTGATCAATAACACGTTACTAACAAATTAAAATAGCCAACAAAAACTGGTGCAAACCTTTGCTTTTTTACAAAAAATCTGTACTTAGAAAGTTTGACTCTTACACTGCCGAGACTATAGTAAGTAGCTGGGACGGGACATTCTGGATAAATATTCTCCAGATACCATCGAAAAGATTTGCAGCCCAGATCTCGCTTCAGATTCATACGTTTGGACACATCACCAATTGGCACTGCTTCAACACCTACAACACATAAACACAAACATAATCAACTGGGCTTTTTCCAAGCGAAAAAAGTGGGGGTGGGGAAGTGGGGGGGGGAACCCAAAAGTGGGGGGATCCAAAGTAGTGTGCTCAAAAATCGAGTTTGAGTACCAAAATAGACGATTTTTGACCAAAAAATTCCGGCGACGCCGGAAAATGTTTGAAAATTTTGACCAAAAAGCAATAAAATTTGGCATTTTCTGGGCACCTTATAGTGAGTGGGGGGAAGCCCAAAAAAGTGGGGGTGGGGCCGAGTGGGGGGGGATCCGAAAAGTGGGGGGGGCGCCCCCCCACTAAAAAAGCCCAGATCAGCATAATTCACAGATTATCGCAGTAACGCGTACTAGGTATACAATGTCTATGTTGCTGGTATAGAAGAGGGTTTATTGGACCGAACCAAAAAATACAAGAGGTTTAAAACCTGAAAGTTTAGAAAAATGTTATGAAAAATTCAAATTTTGCGATATATACTAGGCAGACACATGTTCAGGTAAATCGCAAGGTTCAGATCGACTCAAAGGCTGGAGCATTCTGCACTTAACGAGAATTTTTCGTAAGCGAAAGCTAAGACTGAATAAAGATTGGAATCAGTGTACAGAATTCAACCCTAATACAGAGCAATACGATGGACATTAATTGTGACTCACTATCAGGATTATTCAGTGCGGACGGAAAAAAAACATGAAAAATGCTCTCAAGTGCGACGAAGGACGTAAAAAATCTGGAACAGCATTCTAACAACCCTCCCCCACCCAAACCATAAAAACATAAGACCCTCAAGCTACGCACAATCGGGAAGGGTCGGTCCGTTAGCGAACAGAGCATAGCTTTTGCTCTGATAACAGAGACTAGGCTTAGTGTCATACTCTATCATTCTTGGCTCTAGCTAAATAGTTCTTATTAGATCGTATCTTATTTGTAAATAAGGTGAAGATAAGATAAAAAGATCTAGCGTGTCAGTAGAATAAATGTTACAACTTGATGGGCTTAATTAAATTCATGCCCTATTTAGGTTCACTATGAGGGAGCTAGGGAAGTGAGTGCCAGTTAAGTTAAGAAAAACGTGACTACATTTCACGGGTAAAATAAGAAAACTTGCAGTTTCAAGGGATCAAGGGAATGGAATGAACAACCGCCCCACAGTGCTATATCAGTTCAAATACAAAAGACACGCAAATATACGTATACGTAATGTACATGTGCGCAAAAGTGTCAAGAGGAGCACTGTGAACCCACCTCTATGATTGCACTTGTTCGCCCCTAGGCTCTACTATTCACACCAGCAGAATAGCATTTGGTACAACTCCCAAATGCCATAAAGTGAAACGAATATAGTGGAATACAAAACGACATACAGCACAAGAAAACGCATTACACGTACGTTCTACTAGATCAAGTGCCCCCGAACAAGTGCAATCAACAACTTAGTTTTTCTAAGCTGTCCCCTGGCGTTGATATGCTGCATAGCTCACCTGCCTACCCCAGTTATCTAGTGGGAACTAAATCCATCATGAGCCACGATTATCTGACCATGACAATATTAGTGAGTATAGGAGTTTAGATTAAATTTAGCAGTTTGTGTAGGTAGGTAGGCACATATACGTATGTATGTAACATACGCATACGTATATTTTCAGCATATTTTGAAAAACAAACAAAAAATCAGTAAGTAACTGTCAGAAAAAACTGTAAAGGAAAAAACGGGATGTGGTCAAGTCAATAATGTGAAAATTATGTTCACAAACGTGAATGAATTGGGGTTTGCTCCAATCATGCAGGCACCGTCAAAATATTGACGGACCGTGTAAATGCAACCGCTTACCACCTACCGTCTACAAAAGCCATATCTGGAATCAACAAAAGCAGTTGCACAGAAAACACAAAACTTCACGCAGCAAAGACAACAGCGCCACATCACTACTACTGTACGCACACATTTTGTACATACAATAAAACTCAGCGAAGCAAACTACACAAAAAGCAACTAAAACACAACGCCAAAACATTGAACAATTTTGAGTCTAAAGTTAAAATTGCCGAAGATGGATGGCCCAATTTCTTTGGGGGGGGGGTGCTCTCCACCCCACCCCATACCCCGCCCCTGTAGAAAATAAAATCTACAGTTTAAAGTAGCACAAAATTATAAACCACTCACCGGGCATAATTTTGTAGAAGAAATGCTTGTACTCCTCCATCCAAACCTCTGCAGTTCGGAGGGAGTTGTGATGAATAACATTGGCCGTACCACCGGGAAAACTGTAGGGAGTTTGTTTCCTGAAGACATGACCCACATGAGAACAGGGAGAGATTTCTATACTACCACCACATTGCCATATCTAAAAATAAACAGTACAGAAAATACAACAGTACAGTATAGTACATGCTAATAGCAACAGAAAATAAATATTCATAAAAGGAGTAGCCTAGAGTAATGTAGCGCGCAAGTTTCAGTATTAAAGCTAGCAACTTCATTCGTTCTTCAAAACAAGAACCGTTTGCCGGGAGGAAATGAAGAGAAAACGAAGAAAAGAAGAAAAATTGAGGAAAATTTTGTGAAAACTGAAATTTATATACCCTGAAGGACATTTCCAGATTCTCTCCGCCCCAGATTTCCATCCCATCATCATAGGAGCCCATCTTGTAGAAGTAGTCACGATCCATGGTGAACAGACCGCCCGCCATGGTAGGACTTCTAAACACCAACAAAAAATATTAAAACTAAAATTAAAATAACGGCATTTATTGTAAAACAAAATTGTGAATAATGATTACTAAATTAACAAAAAAATTTGCACTATTATGCTATTGGTAACAAAATTCAATTAGTCCTTAAGAATCAAATTAGTAAATAATTTACAAGCAAAAGCAAATCCTAAGCTTGGTACTAAGTTGCATCTGGAGACTAAAAAATAAGAGGAAAATAACTAAAAGAAAAGGATAAAAATAAAAAACGCACTGCATAGGAGAGGTCCGATCTCCCTTCTGTCGCTGTAGTTCACGATGCGGTGCATTGTACCAGCGGAACTGCAGTTTCCAGTTGAAACCGCCCCAGGTATTATCTGAGGCCGTCACATACTCAAACGTTTCATCGGATATCACATCAATCACCGGGCATACCACACGACGTCTGTAAACAAAAATAACACATATATACAATATGCAAGCATAATCAATACAGCAAATACCAAAACCAGGTAATTTTTCGGCTCTCTGGAGGTATACATAACTTTTGTCTTTCCTTTTCTAAACTTGTCTACGACGTACGTCACGACGTGTATGCGTGTACAGGGGGGGGGGGGCGGGGGGTAGCCAAGCACTTTGAACCTGAAACCTACATCTAGGAAAAAAATTGCATCCATGTAACAGGACACCACTGCTACAGTACTCCACTCAGACCGACCAGCCCACAAAGTCCCGAGTAAATCGCGATGGGTTAGTACTGGCTTCCACTACAGTTATGGCAGCGTGTTTTCTCCAACGTCGTGCCCCCATACGTACATACAACCGTGTGTGCGTGTTACATCCACTGTCAGTGCGTGTTACATCCACTGTCAGCCTCGGCATACTGTAGCTTAGCGAAATTTATTCTAATCTACTACGGTATATACCTATCCTGAGCAATTCGTTCCAACAGCGGCTCCAGCCAGCCTTTGGTCACTTCAATGTGAGCATCCAGAAAGGTCAGGGTGGAGGCCTTGGCCAGCGAAGCGCCGACCAGCCGGGCCTTGACCAGGCCAGACCGTGTCTCCAGATGTCGCAGGGTGATGCTGACATCCGGCAGGCGACGTTTCACATAGCGCTCCAGCGGTTTCTTCAAATAGTCTAAACCAGAACGTATATATATGATCAAAGGAATCAAACTCATAGCATCTAACTTTAACACCTAACAACTTTAACTTAAATCTGACTGAATTTAAGCAAAAATTTGATCTTTTTATCAATGTACAGTACATTTCACGAAATCCAAGTCTATTGGCGAAATTTCCAAATTGGCGATGTCGCGAATTAAACAGGATCCTTCGCCAATTTTTGGCGAAACCCGCCATCTATATTTCGCCAATTTGCAAAGTGCACCAACAGTCCTGGATTTCGTGAAATGTACTGTACGTTTATCAGTTAGATATAAATGCACGCACGCAACACAGAGATGCAAAACAGATATTTCATCACTTTGAAATTCACTTCGAAATGCACTACGAAAGCTGAGCTTATTCTAGGCAATGAAAGCTGTGGGTGGGGTAGAGTGGGAAGCTCCCTCTCCCACCAACGGGGTTCGTGGGGACCCAAAAACCCAAAAAGTGCTCAAAAATTCCGCCGGAATACCAAAATAGACGAATTTCGACAAAAAGTCCGGTGGACAATGGCAAAGGTTTGAAAAGTCAAGAATCCTTAAACCATGGCATTTTTTGAGCGCCTTATAGTGAGCGGCGGAATGCAAACACTATGGATGGGAAGGGGTCGAGTGGGAAAACCCCCTCCCCCCCCCAAGTAGAAAAGCCAGGAAAGTACATATACGTACGTATACTAACCTCGTTCACTGGCATCATCTATCAGAATAATCTCTTTCAGGAGGGACTTTGGAGATCGACTGATCACCGAATGAATGGAGCGGAGAAGGGTGGACCAGGCCTCATTATGAAACACCATTATCACAGAGGTCTGCGGCAGTTCATCACGACTATACTTCTTGTTGCGACACCTAAACAGGAGAAAGAGAAAACAAATTAATGTAATTACGCAACTAAGGCATAGAACTATTTATTATCAATCAAAGAAATACCATGCAGTTGCTACCAGACCAAAGGAGGAGCCGGGTTGAGCTTTTTGTATACTTTGACACTAACCCCCACGTTTGGGTTCTTGCACTAAACTGGGCATACTCTACTGGTAGCGGAAGCTTCATCATCCTATAGTGAAAGGGGCACCAAAGTTGGGCCTGAAAAATCTTTCAGGTTTCCTCACCTTTTCTATCTACCCCGCGACCACTGAAATCTAGGGACTGTACATAGATCATCTATTTTTAAAAAAATGACATTCAAAAATTTCAACTTGATCAACGCAATCAAACAACAGAAACAGAAAATAGATGATAATAAAGATAACAGATGAAACAGCCTCTTATTCCATATCCACAAGCTGGGTTATTCTAGTGGCGGTAACTAACGTTACCCCCCAACACCTGAGGGTACCCCTTTTTGCCACGGAATTTTTCACTAAAAATTTTGGCTTCTAATATATTAAATCAAACTATTTTTGCAAGAAAATAGCTGCATATATTTTTAGAAAAATTTTCGCTTCCCCCAAATTCCCTGCCTCTGACTTTTTGGGAGGAGAGGGTCTCCAAGAAAGATTTTTCTAGAATAAGCCTAGCAAGGGATGATACAGAGGCATTAACAAAATATGCATGTTAAGGCCTTAGGACAGGGTTCCAAAACCCGAAACCGATAGCGAAAGAGAGGTGAACGTTTTATGCTGCCGAGCGGTTGGTCCCGGTTTCAATATCCTGGTCTTTCCGGATGTCCTGGTCACAACCTGCGATGACGTGTGCTGGTTTGGCGATTCTCCACATTGCTGAAGACCATGCACGTACGATGGGCCCGGAACAGGAAGAAGAAGAAGAAGGTGAACGTTTTATATATATACATTTTGAGTTTAATCAAAAAACAGAATGAGGGTTTTACTGAGGATTTCTGACATCCGGCAGGGTTCGATTGAGGGAGATTCGATCGCTGGCCATCACATTAAACTGGTTCAGTTTGAACAATTCCGCCTTCTCGTCATTCTTCTCCTTTTCAATGTGTACTGCCCGACCCATCTCACCCGGGCCACTGTTATCGAAACGTAAACCTGAAACATATATATACGTATATACATAATGTGATCACTAACGAATGCTTATATAATTTGTACGTATATATTAAAAATTAAGAGGTATATACTCCAGCTACGACGTTTCGGAGCAGATTGCCTGGTCAAAAAAACTTGTGTCACTCAAATTCAATTTATATATATTTCAAAAAGGTTGCGCCTAAGGCGCATTTTATTTTGAAAAGCCCCAAAACCAAAACACCAAACACTACGAATAATGTTGCAGCAAAAACACTGATCCATTGTCTGCTTGTTTATTTTATGATGGATATATACATGTTAGTAGTTGTGTTATACAACTCTTTGTATTCCTTTTCAGTAAATTTAATTCTGAGTACTTGAGTGACTTTTTACTGCATGTTTGTTTTTGTTTGTTTACCATGCATTAGTTTCTGCAAAATAGACTCCGTATCACCATCCCCATCAGTATCGGCAGGACGATGCTCCACCGGAGCTACAGCGTCCTTATCCGCCTGAGGCTCCCCCACGTCCACCTCCATTCGAACCGGAGCCGGCGGATGGCGACGTCGACCCACAGGGACTCCGGCGGCCGCATCCTCCCCTGGGCCAGCGCCCCCACCCTCTCCCCCAGGGGGAAGGGGGCCGTCCAGATCATCACCCAGGGATTTGGGATCCGGAGCCATCAGGGGCGGAGAACTGGGCGGACCCCGTCCATAGTCCATCAGACAGAAAAAGAGGAAAACGTCCAGCAGGAACCAGACTGCAGACGTCAACAGTACTACATGCCAAACACGGCGCATCAGGCTCCGGCATTAATCTTTCCTTTGCCAACACTAACAAAGCTGAAACTAAACACTAAACATGAAACGTGAAAAACACAAAGCATTTTTCAAAAATATAGCCAGGGGACGAAAAATACACCCCCTTTTTAAAACGAAAAATACACCTCAGAAAATCAAAAAACTGAATGCAAACTTTTCTGTTTTTAAAGCTTCCCTCGTCAAAAGAAGGCTTGTTTTTATCGTTTTGCACGTTCTTATACGGTTTTAAAGCGATCTTATGCCAAAATTTCAGAATTTTTTCTGAAAACGTGTTGGCTCCAAAAAGGGCCGGGAGGGGAGGGGGCATAGGTGTACCTGGGGGGTGGGTGGGGGGGAACCCCTCCCCCAAATGGAAAAGTGCCGACCCCACCCTCGAAGTTTTGGAGGCAGACCCCACCCCCAAATGGTCAAATCCTAGACCCCACCCACCCAAATTAGCCATACCCCAACCCCACCATAGGTGTGTTAATGACAAATGACAAACACCCCCTTTTTTATTTTGTACATACAAATTTTGGCGACCCCCGCCAAGATTTTCAGATTTTTGGTACCCCCCCCCCAGATTTTTGGCCAAAAAGTGGCCAAAAATGGCATAAAATCGAAAATTTAGGGGGTCCCCCCACCCTCCGTCGGAACCCCCCCCCCCCCCCCAGATTTTTGCCCAGCCACATCTATGAACCCCACCCTTAAAATTTTGAAAATTTAGCCTCAAAATTAGTAAAAATTCAAAAATTTTTTGGAGAAATTCAAAATTTTTGCAAAAAAATCCAAATTTTTCGAACAAATGAGCAAACATGAAGAAATGTTGTTGATTTTAGTTGGAAATAGCGGTATTTTAGCAAATTTGCGAATTTTTTCTGAATTTTTGACCAAAAAATTTTTTACCCCCCCCCATATTCGATTTTTCCGGACCCCACCCCACCACAAAACGGCTGACCAGACCCACCCTAATTTCGGCTACCCCCTCCCCCAACGTTTTCTCAAGGTACACCATAGTTTCAGCTCCTTATTTGATTAATTTCTCTAACCTCATTCGCGACCTAAATTTTGAACAGTTTTTACGGAGACAAGAGGTAAGGTGATCACTTGAGGATCTTCTCTTGCCCTTCTTTATATTTAACTGCATTTTCTGATTTATATTAGTATTTGAATAAAATCTTCGATTTCGTTGTAACTGCTGGCTACTTATAAAGTAAACGACTTTGTTTGTTTGTATGGGGGGGTAGCTAAAAGTTTTGGGCACAGGTGTAACGGACGTTTGGGGTGACGAGCTCCCCCAACTCTTTCTTGCGGAAAGACTACCTCAGGAGTCAGGGGCATAGCTTCTTTGGGGGGCGCGGTATATATCTATATATCCCATAAAAATTTTGGGAAAATTACTCCCCCCAGAACTGAATTGTTGAAATATCCTCCCCACACTTTCGGCCTTTCCATTCCGACCTCTCCACTACAACCCTTCCCCACCAAATTTACCATTTTTAAGCCGGCCAAAAATCGCGTGGGAGGTCCCCATAGTTATGAAATTTTGGTGGGGAAGGCGGAGGAGTAAGCTGTGGAAATTTAGTGGTCGACCCGCGAAGCGAAATGTGATCTGAGTGATCAGTGTTTTTAAACTCGAAAACTTGACTGCCAACATGTTTCTGAGTCCAGAATAAGGTAAATATTTAGTTTAGAAGTCCATGAAACCGTTATATGCGTGTATTTCTCACGATAATAAATAAAAATTCGGACTTTTTTGAAAAATTTTGCAAAATTTACTAAATCCTAGAAATGCCCGATTTTTGGCCAATTTTCGCGCCTTCGGGCCCCCAAAATTTTAGTGGGGGGGATTGGAAAATGGCTGGGGGTACCCCCCAATTACACATATGGTAAATGGTTACCCCCAGCCCCTTCCCATTTACACCTACGCCTCCACCCCATAGTTTCCCTGGAAATTTTGGTTGGGGGGGGGGGGTAAACTTCGGAAATTTGGTGATCGACCCCCGAATTGTGATGGGGAGTACCCCCCCCCGAACCCCCCCCCCCCAAAATTCGGACCTCAGAAAATTCAAAAAATGGCCAAAAAATGCAAAAATTTCTGTAATTTAGCCCTTTTTTCATCAAAATAATGCTTGTTCTTAACGTTTTAGGCGATTTTGCACCGTTTTAAAGCGATTTTAGGCCAAAATTTTAGAAAAAATTTTCAAAAAATGACCATTTTTCGACCAAATTTAGCTAACTTTTTGGGTCCAAAAATCGTTGGGGGGGGGGGGGGGGGGGGGGGGGCGGGGGGGGGGTAGCCAAAAGTGGGGGGAGGGATAGTCCAAAAATCTGGGAGGGGGTAAATTTGGTCGAAAATTTGGGGGGGGGGGGGATTTGCAAGCATTTTGCATATTAAAGCTTTAAGTTATTAATTTTGTGAAACTTTAAATGGTCTTTTAATTATGATTTTGGTATTAATTTGAATTAGCTAGCTGGTGCTATTGAAATAATGCTGCTAAATAATTCTTGTTAGGGTAAAATAATTTAGAAATTTAAATCAGGATAAGCTTAAATATTAAGGGGGGATTCTTGGGTCGTATTTCCGACCCTCACCGATTTGACTCAAATTGTGCTCATTGATAGTCCCTAGGGCCCTATACAATCCATTGAAATTTGGGATGATTTCGTCCAGGAAGAAAAAACTTACAGCCATTAAAAATTTCCAACTCCTATTGAAAATAGCCTAACATCGGAAGTTTAGATTTTTCGCTTCTGACAACGATAACTTAGGCGAATCAAATCCGATTTAAACGTTCTATAGCTCATTTTGGAGCTAAGTACAATATCTAAAACTTGTCGAAGAGCTTTTTTCGAAATTCGGTTTCAAACTTTTGCAGTAATCGTTTCCGTGAGACAACCCCAAAAATAAGTCAAAATATACATTTTTCGAAAATTTTCAACCTTTACAAATATGCACAATATCTACATCAATCGATAGCTTTTTCAATTCTGAAAAACGTTTCTTCTTGGCACGTCTATTTTGCAGCTATTTAAAGTTATCGGACAAAAACCGTATGTTCGTGACTTTTCAATTTCTGTGTTTGTGGGGTTGTCTCACAAAAAGGATTGCTACAAAAATTAAAAACTGGATTTCGAAAAAAAGCGCTTCCACAAGTTCTAGATATTGTATTTAGCTCCAAAATGAGCTATAGAACGTTCCTTCAGCCGGCTACGATTGGCCAAAATTGCCATAATCGACGTTTTGGCTGAAAATCGCTGATTTTTCGAACTTTGAATGGCCATATCTCAAAAGTGGGTCTGAGATTTTGCTCATTTTTTGCGTGGACGTTGGTAGCATATAGATAAATAATATTTATAAAACTTGTGTGGTACTAAGGCATAATGAGATCGCTAGGTCAAAAAATGTGGAAATGCGTCTAAAGTTGTACACCACCAGGTACCCGAAAAATTCGGGCACCTAGCCGGGTTCGAACCCGCGTCTTCTGCTTAACGAGCTGACGCTCTAACTGAGGTGTCAACGCCTAGCTATTGAGCAAATATAAATCTTAGTAGAGGATTTATTCCAGTAATGAACTACATAGTATCAAGTATGGTTTGGTTAACAAGTTCTGTGGTTAGTAAAGAGGCGTTGTGTTATTAGCCTCTTAGTCCTGACATATCATTGGCGCACTGGGTAAAGAACTATGGCGTCGTCCGTGCCTCTGCCATGTCCCAGCCCATATCTTGCGGCTCCTGATCAGCCAAACGGGAAATTTCAAATCTGGATCCAAGAATTTGACAATTATCTAAATCTTCTATGTGTCAACAAAAGAAATAGATTAACTGACACCGAGAAGAACAATCTTCTCTTTGGATTTCTCGGTACAGAAGGAATCCACATTGTTTGCGCTTCTCATGCTGGGGACAACCGATCAGAACAGACTTACGATGAATTTCTTGCTGCGGTCCGTACTCTCTTTGATAAACCGTCTAATGTTATCAAAGCGTGGGTTGATTTCGTATGCCGTAAGCAAGGGTCCTCCGAACACGCAAAGGACTACCTTACGGCACTCCGTGTCCTCGCATTAGACTGTAATTTCGGAGAAAACGAGGGGGAAAGACTGATGGAACAATTAATATCAGGTTGCCGCAATGAGTCTGGGCTTATTCTACTGGGAGGGGGGGCCATAAACACCCTTCCCCCCCACAAAATCGTCCCCCCCCCCAAAATCGCCTCCCCCCCAAAAAAAGTGGGTGCCCCTTTTGGTATCAAATATTGCCCTGAAAAAATTGCTCAGAAGGCCAAATTTTCAAAAATTTTCCGGCTTCGCCGGAGGTTTTTAGTAGATTTTTGCCTATTTAAGCACTAAATTCGCTTATTTTTGGCAATTGCTATAAAAATAGCGCAATTTTTAGCATGTTTTTAGAAAAATTTTGAAAAATTTTCGCCCCCCCAAAATGACTCGCCCCCCAAAGAGCCCCCCCCCAAGAAAAAATGCCTAGAATAAGCCCAGTGAGTCTACCCAACGCAAACTCATTGCAAAGGAAACGTTTAATACTCTAACTGCCGAAAGAGTCTTGCACATCATGCAAGCAGATGAGACTGCAGCTGAAGTCACCCGTCATATCCGGGAAGAAACGGCGCCCATTACGAAAGTCAACAACACAAAGTCTACCGAGCTAAGAACAGTCCCTCCGTTCAGAGGCAAAACTGCATGCACCAACTGCGGCAGATCGGGCCATGTTCCACGTACGCCGGACTGCCCCGCGCCAATGCAGTTTGCCGCTTCTGCAACAAAAGGGGCCATTTTGAAAGTGTTTGCCGTGCAAAATCGAGGAATACGGAAACCCCCGAATGAAAACCATAACTGTAGCTAACATTTCAAACCCGACCTGCCCTCCACCCATCACCTCGACCATCCTAATCACAACTGTCAACGGCCAAAAAGCCACATTTACTCTTGAATGTGACCCTGTCGCTGAATTTACAACACTAAGCAAGGATTTTTTGACAAACACTTTCCTAACTAGCCATTACAAAGGTCAACCTGTCTGACGAATTATGATGGCACTCCTATTTCAAACGTTCAAAGTCAGTTCATTGCTAACATCAGCATCAGCGGAAACTCCACTAAAGAGACTATCTACGTCATCACACGCTGTAAACCAGTTCTTGGACGGGGTCCCATATCGTAGCTTCAGATATTAACACATACTACTACACCAGCCACTCTTTCCAACATCAACAACCCGTCCGAGATTTTGGATACATATTCGGATTTAATAAGTGGTACCCTTTCATCTTACAAGAAATTTCAACACAAGATAAAGATTGCTGATGATGCCAAAACCAACCCAATCACGTCTCAGAGGAATCCCAATAGCCCGTAAAGAATTAGTGGCAGAAAAAGCAAATTAAAAGCATGGAAGCAAAAGGAATCTGGGAACCAGTCGACAAATCAGACTGGGTCCATGGCTTGATCACAGTTCCCAAGCCTGATGGATTCTAGAAGTAACAACAGATCTTACCGGACTGAACAAGTATGCGATTCCGGATCGATTTCCCCATACCGACGCTGAGCTGGGATATCCGGCCGGAAATGAGCAATGCCAAAGTGCATTTTCGTCCCGAATTTTGAAACGATTGTGACCTGCGATGCATCTGACGTGTTGAATGGGAGCCGTTCTTTACCCAAATCAAGAACAACAAAGAAGTCCCCATCGCATTTGCCTTCTCATACACCAGTAGCCACGAACGCCGCTACGCCGCTGGGGAAATGGAGGCGCTAGCTTTGTGTCTACGCCTGCGAATATTGGGGAAAAGTTTTAAAGCCTTCTTGAGCGATAGAGATATTCAGCACCTCTTAACGCCGGGTGTCTACAATCCCCAGGCCAACGGGAAGGTGGAAGCCTTCAATGGACATCTCCGTTAGCGATAACAAGCGATGGACCAAGAGCCCGGCCCATGGAAAGACAAGATTTCTGCGGTGATCGAATCATATCGTCTCCTTTCCTTGTCTGCAGGTGAATGGAGCCCAGCCGACAAGTTTTTCAAAAGAAAGAAGCTGGTCCCGTCTATTTCCCGCATTTCTCAGTGGTGGTGATAAAGTGGAAGTATCCGGAAACATCGAGAGGGGTCCATACTCCGAAGGCGAGAAGGTCCTGATCCGAATTCCACAGGTCCCGAAGGGTCAGTCTCCGTGGAAAGGACCCTTAACAGTGGAGGAAGTTTTGGGACGCTGGACCTATAAACTTTCAGATGGTGGTATTTGGAACGCCCGCAAGTTAAGAAAATTCCTTTAGCCTCATTACCGAGAGAGGTGACCTTAACAATGGAGGAAGTTTTGGGACGCTGGACCCATAAACTTTCAGATGGTGGTATTTGAAATGCCCGCAAGTTAAGAAAATTCCTTTAGCCTCATTACCGAGAGAGGTGATGAGGTGTCAACGCCTAGCTATTGAGTAAATATAAATCTCATAGAGGATTTAATCCAGTAATGAACTACATAGTATCAAGTATGGTTTGGTTACCAATGTTCTGTGGTTAGTAGAGAGGCGTTGTGTTATTAGCCTCTTAGTCCTGACATATCACTAACCAACTGGAGCCACAGGTGCTTCAGTAGAAAGAGAATGGAAGACTGAATACGAACCCAATGTGTACAACTTTTCAACGCACAAGTGCATTGCACATTGCAAGTGGAGCGAGACAACTCTAAGCCTCCCCGTGCCCACGAACCAAGTAAAGAAATGACCAACTTTTTGATATAGGTGTTGTATCCTACTCTGATACACAACCGACTTCTTCACTCGTAGTAACCATAACTATTAATCACGCTTACGCCTCGCTCCTATTTATATCACCTCCATCTGTGTTCCAATTAAGAATGCATACAATGCAAGATCAAATCAAACTAACATAGTTACTACAATATGGCCATTCAAAGTTCTGAAATCAGCGATTTTCAGCCAAAAACAGCTATTGGCAACAGTTATTAAGGGAACAGTTAAGCTCGCTGCTTGGAAAAGGTATGGGCTGGTAACGGTATTGGTGAGAGGGTCGAACTGGACGGTTCTGCCATCTCGGTAGCTTGATCCAGATTCAAGCCGTCGTCATCTGAACCAGGGAGGTTATAAAAGATTGTCTGGCCCTCAATTCCCAGAAGGCTGATGAATAGACCAAACCTTAGATGCTCGCCAAAATTTTGAGTCCTTGGCCCGGCTAAACGATACAGGTAGTAATCTGCATCGCCCGCTTCCATATCAGGACAATTAGTGGATTACCAGGAGTAGCCAGAAAAGGCATGAGGCGGTAGACAACATTGATGCAGTTTCCCTCGTCGCCAAAAAGTGTTGTATCCCACTCTGATACGCAACCAACTTCTTTACTCGTGGTAACCACAACTAATCACCCTCACGCCTCGCAACTATTTATATACCACCTATCTGTGTTCTAATTAGGAATGCATACAATGCAAGATCAAATCCAACTAACACAGTTACTACATTTTTTTCATTCAGTTTTTAAAAAACCAGCCGTTTTCAGCCAAAACAGAGATAAAAATAACTTCCCCCTCAACGCCGGCTGAAGGGAACAGAGCTATGAGCGAAATTCACCGCGCAAATAAACTAGGTACCATGGACAACATTTTGGGTTAGTTTCAGCCAAATGTGAGATATTTTATTTTTTCGGTTTTTCAACCCCCAAAAAGCGGCCGAAAAACTGAAAAAATAAAATTTCTCAGATTTGGCTGAAACTAGCCCAAAATGTTGCCAATGGTACTGGGTTTATTTGCGCAAAATATTACTCCGGTCGTTCTTCCTTCACAGCCGGCTACGATTGGCCAAAGTTGCCATAATCGCTGTTTTTGCTGAAAATCGCTGATTTTCGAAATTTGAATGGCCGTATCTCAAAAGCGGGTCTGGCTGGGATTTGGTCATTTTTTGCATGGACGTTGGTAGCATATAGATAAATAATATTTATAAAAAATTGTTAGTACTGAATGCATAATGAGGTCGCTAAAGTCAAAAAATGTGGAAATGCCGCCTACTGAGCTTGGAGGCTTTCGATAAGGTTAGACCGTTGCAAACTGCGGACATGAATGCTAGAAAACTCGAACTGGCAGGGATAGGTACCCCATATGTGGTGCCTGTATGGTTAACATATGAAATGTCGGATTCTTCTCAGTCGGCCGGAGCACAGACTTTTCATTGGTCCTACGGTGACATTAGTGGCAGAGTTGAAAATCATCATCAAAACTGAAAATCAATAAAAAAACTTTGCTATAACTCGTTGAATATATGGAGTTGAGCTCTAAAATTTGGAGGTTTTCATTTAACGTCAAGGTGCTACAAGTCCTGAAACATTGTGCTACTTTGGGGCGCAGATTCAAATTTGAGGTCAAATTTACTATGTGGACCAACCAATTTTGCTCTGGCGACCATAGTTTCTCATGGGGGGGGGTACCCACCCACCCCCGCTCCCAAAAATATTGAGCCAATTTACCTCCCCCCCCCCCCCGGAGATTTTTTTACTTACTCTCCCCCAACCTTCGGCTAATTACCCCCCGAACCCCCACCCCAGTGATTTTTAGACCCAA
>JASAND010031023.1:0-58342 GCA_030248195.1 Trissonchulus latispiculum
CCCTAGTGGGTATCATTAGGTTTTAAACGGATAGAGGACTAGGTTTTAAAACGTTAATATGGGAGGAGCAGGTTGTAAATGCCAGGAGGACTAGGTTAAAAGCGCACTAATATTATGCCCAGCTTCGCTGAGCAACCCATATTCGCGGAAACTTCCCGAACTGATGCTGGCGGCAGTTCCTCAGTAAAGGTGCATTGTGCATAGTTCCTGACGTTCACTTCCTCACAATGCTATGCGCATAGCATTGTGCATAGCACAGTGCAAGGTGCATAGTTCCTGACGCAAGCAGACGCGCGTCGACGCGCTTATGTAAAGCGTCCACATGCGTTCGTATGCATGAATTCGTTACAACTGATTTTGAACTGCTAAAACAGCATGTTACAATCTGAGGCGTCGACGCGCGTCTGTATGCGTTCGCGACTATGAATGCACCTTAGCAGTTTACCAATTTGTGAGCATGACTCTGCGTAAGTAACTGTATGTAGTGGTGCTCGTAATATATACTTAATAATTAATAATATGCAACATAATTTAATTAATATCTCTAATGTAACTCTTAATATTTACAACATATATACAGTAAAAATTAAAACGCTTGAAGTAAAAGCCTAATATTTCAAAATCAGCAAGCTCGCCTGGAATCTGACGAATTTAGAACTTATGTGAATAAAGGTCAGATGCGGAGTGAAGCATGCGTACCCGTGAATATGGGTTGTTCAGCGAAGCTGGTCCATATTAGTGCGCTTTTAACCTAGTCCTCCTGACATTTACAACCTGCTCCTCCCATATTAACGTTTTAAAACCTAGTTCTCTATCCGCTTAAAACCTAATGTCAACCATATTGCGTTTTTCATGTTCCATCGGAATTCGGAGCATTTTTATTCTTGTACTATTTTTTAATTATATATCTAAGTAATGGTTTAGCAAGCTAATGTTTTTTCAGAATTTCGATCTGGTTCGATCTTTACAGATGGTAAAAATGGAAGAAATAATGTCTTTAGATTTGAACTTAGAAAAATTGAAAATACACGGACAAAAACAGCGTTTTCGGCGTTGTCAATGAAAGTCCTAAGAGAACTGAACAATTATTGTTATAGAACTGCATGCCCAAAATGGTTGTAAAGTGCAGTGGTGGAGGTGGAGAGTGTCTTAGAAGATTTTTATGGTTCTCAAATTTGGTATCAGGCAAAAGCTTTAAGCGTACTGAACAACTTTTGTCATAGATAGAACCACCCACCCAAACGTGCCGTGGCGGCTTTCGATTTTACTTTTCAACCAGAAGTTTGTGGGTATACAATATGTATAGGTTAATATAATATCCAACAGTAACAGTATGTTGCATTTCGTGTAAACTTACCCTAACTTGGTTAGCTGGTTTGTTTAAATCTTTACTTCATTACTATAAATTATTAGCACAAATAACTGTGTGCTGTACAGAAACATTTGAGAGAGAAGATACGGTTTCTTTAGATTGTGGCGACGGAACGGCGAATTGAGACGCTACGTGACAGCTTATCTACTATCACGAGGGAGAAGATCAGAATAGAAAATGCCCTCATGGAGGACAAAAAGAGATTAATCGTATGTTTCCAATGTGTGAATTGTGAACAACTAACTTATCAGCTGATATCTTCTCTTTTTCTGTTTTCAGTTTATCTGTTTTCATTACACGTATGCACAAATGTATACTTAGCTGTTTATTATGTGGAATGGACTTCCATTCCACATAATGAACGAATGGTTACATTGGACGACCGATAAATAAATCTCGCTCTAACTCCACAAGTTTTTCTCTGGGCTTATTCTAATGGTCTTGTATTGGATGGGGGCTTCTTGGGCCTTCACAGAAGTTCAAGAGGCAAGGAACTAGGGGGGATTTTTGTAAAATGCTAAAACTACGCAAATTTTTTAGCATACACTGAAAAAGTTAATTTTGTATCACAAAAATAGGCAGATTTATTTTGCGAAGCCGGAAATTTTTTGAAAATTTGGCCTTCTGAACGAATTTTTCAGGGCACAGTGTGGTACCAAAAGGGGAATTCTCTTGTTTTGAGAGGAAGGTCTTCTAAGGAGGGGCACCCCCCGCCACTAGAATAAGTTCAGATTCTTGATATTGTGTTTGCAGAAAGAAGTTGAAGACTTGAAACATCAAATGTCAGATCTGAGACAACATAGTCAATTGGAAAAACAAACCCTGGAACAGCAGATTAATCAGGTACGCATTATGTTGCTGTTATTTAGCTTGCAATAGTTGGCGGACTCCCACCAAGTACCCTCATTTCCTGAGAAGGGCAATTACATCCCTGGACAAGAAAAGTAGGGTACACATCTTCCATTGATGAACTGTTCCCTTACTGAAAGAGAGGGAGAAACAAGACAGGAGTTATGGAAATTAGGGCTCGTAAGATCGATATTCGTCCTTCTGGATCCGGGCTGACTCACAGAACCTGTTATATAATAGGTACATCTTGACTGGTTGAGGTCTTAGGACTGATGCCATGGTAGATTGGCCAGATTATATACGTACAGTCATGAGCAGTGAGACTGGAGTGGCTCCAGATCCATTCGATGATTGAATTTCTGTATCTCAGAAACTTCTGCAGAAACCAAATTTTGAGCAAAACAGCGGTTCCGTTAAGGGAGGGCTATTCGCCATTTTTGCGGTCATCACCGAGTCCGCAAAACAGGAAAAATGTGGGAATTACAAAACTATCACCATCGTTCTCAGCGAGTTTCCAAATGATGTGTGTTAAACGTGTTAAACCCGACCCCTGCGACATGCTTGAAACAAGTGGAAAACCAATTAGTAGGAAAGTTTTTCTGATACCTACGTAGTACGTATAGTTGGAAAGCTATTTTAGCACAGATGTCTTGATTCAAACTGTGGCAGATTATTCGATGATAATATGCTTGTTGGTGTTTTTGTAGATTCGTGTCTCGAATCGCCAGTTGCAGCGTGATCGTGAATCTGAGCAGCGAGATCATTCCCTGATGCTAAAAGAGTTGGAAGGCAAACTTACCACAGAACGGGCACAGTGCGAAGATTTACGTGATAAGGTAAAACCCATTACACAGGGTGTTTTTTAGGGTTTTTCGGGGGGAGAGGTTTTTTTGCAAAAAATGTACTAAAAATTGGTATTTTTTGACGTATTTTACACGTAGAAAGGCATAAAGTTCTCAAAATTCCAGGATTTAAGCTTAAAATAGTCATTTGTACGAGGAAATCTCCGGCGCAGCCGGAAAATTTTTTGAAAATTTGCCTATTTTTGGCAACTGGGCGCCCAAAAAATCCCGGGGGAGTGCAATTTCGGTGGGGGGCGGTAAAAAATACCCTGTTACACATTAATTTTGGTTTTTTCATTTCTTATCTGTTGATTTCTTTCTATGCTGCTTCCCCATTTTTCGGAACCCCCATTTTTCGATTCCCCCACTTTTGTACCCTCCACTTTTCGGCATGCCCCCGTCCCACTTTTTTTGACAATTAAGTTTTCTAGTTCAAATTTTCAAAAAGTTTCTCAAGTTTTAACTACTTTAAGTTCGTTTTTACTTAAAACAGCGGGTGTTTGCTTTTTTCCTTAAAATGCTAGTTTTTCGCGAAAAAGCAAGTCCCCGACTTTCCGCCCCTCCCCCACGCCCACCACTTTAAATGCCCTAAAAATGATGCTGAAATATCACACTGCTGCATGGTTTCATTACTGATGCCAAGAGTACCTGATGCTTACTTTTTTCTACTTCAGCTATCACGGATGCAAAATGAACTGGATGCCTCCAGTCAACTTCCAACTGCTTTAGAAGCCAAACTTGCTGCAAAGGATCAACAGATGCTGAATCTCCAGTCAGAACTGCTTGCGGCACAGAACCGTTTGCAGGAAGTTGGCAGTATACTGGATTTGCAGGAAAAGCTGACTGAAATTAAGGTTTGCAAATAATTCACACTAAGTACGTTCTATACAGTGTACATATAATATAGTCCGGCATGATACAGAGAAGTGCATGTTGAAATTAGATACAACTACTTGGTAACGAATAACGCTGCAGTCGTCGCGCAATAAAATTAGCAGACGAATTCATGGAATGAAAATTGGCTAGGAGGCCAGAGAGCCTAGCTTTTTTCCTAGGCAAAAATTTCTAGGGAGGGCAAGTCTGGTGGGCGGCAACATTTACCCTGAAAACCCTATTTTTCCGGGTACTTTAAAGTTCTGGGGGAAGGCCGAATCCTGAGGGGGGGGGGCGACCCAAGTCGGGGGGGGGCGCCCCCCGTAGGAAAAAGCCAGAGAGCTAACAAATATTTGCTAACAAAATTGTTTAAACTATTTCAAAGAATATAATATAAGCCATTAAAAGCACTAAAGTGAAAAATTCTTTCGTTGGTTGCATGGTTGCCGGCCATAGCATCCAAATCCCACGAGATAAAATCTCAGTGTTGAGGTTTGAGATTTCCATTTCAAAGCTAGATTAATTCAAATTGCTTATTCAGGTTTGTTGCCTTCGAAGTCTAGCTTTTCAAGTCGATCGCGTTATTGGTTTGAGGTTTAACCTGAATTGGGAGCTAAAGAGGCTACATATGCAACTTCCGTTTCTGAAAGCTAAAGAGTCGATTGATCAGCTACCCAAATGTTGTTTTGTTGAAGTTGTGTAAGTGTTAGTCGTCCTGTCCTATACAACCGTGTATTTAATCATAGCAAAACCAGTCCGCAGTATTTTTTAGATTTCAGCGTTGTCAAATTGTTAATTTATACATGCGTATGCTGGCTTATTTTTACTGGGGGGGGGGGGTGGGGGGGCCCCCCCCATTCGGCAACCTCCCCCCCCAATCGAGGTCCCCCCCCCCATAAAAGCCCCCCCCATAAATTTTTACCTCCCCCCCATAAGCCAAAAAATTGCCAGATTTCACCATTTTTACCCTAAATTTTCAAAAATTTTTCCGGCTTCGCCGGAATTTTAACGAAATTTTAGCTATTTTAGCGTAAAAAACACCTAAAATTAGTAATTTTTTAGCGATTTTTGGCAATTTTTACACAAAAAACGTAAAAATTTGCAAAATTTTTTCCAAAAATATGCCCCCCCACTTTTGGTGAGCCCCCCCCCATCGATGGGGGGGCAACTTTGAGCCCCCCCCCCCATAAATTTTGGCCTAAAAATAAGCCAGGTATGTTGTAATTCTGTTGTAGAAGGAGCATGATAGAATTATTGCCGTGGAACAGCGTCGAAGTCAAGATGCTGAGGAACGTCTTGCTAGACTGCAGTCGCAGCATGAGTTGCGAACAGCCCAACTGGAGTTGCAGCTGACAGAGCTAGTTCAACGATCACGTGATCTGGAATCCACCAATCACGAGCAGCTGCAGGCAATTGGACATCTTCGGGTAACTTTACTTAACCATGTGTTCCTAAATTGGACTTCTTTGTTTGAGCCTATTTCAGAGAATATCAACAGCACACATTTTTGCAGCTCATACATCCAGGGAAGCCATAATGGCCACTTTAGTGAGTAGATGCATGACGTGCTGTTGATAAAATAGTCAGTGATAGAAGCGTGTTGTTTTTTTCAGAGTCGAATTAGCCAGCTTGATGAAGAAAACACGGCTTTGGCACAGATGAGCTCCTCTGGTCAGGCTCTGCCCAAAACTTTATCGGATGCGCGCTGTTCATTGCAGCCTCTGTTTGCTCAGCTACGCTTGCTTCAACCAGATGCCAGTCTTGTCGGTAGGTATTTGTTCGTATTAAGACAATTATTTTAGTTCTGGTTTATTTTTATTCCTTTGTTTATTGGGGGAATCTGGTGGCTGGCCGCTCTCAGCTATCGGAAGTGATGGCTTCTGCGATGCCATTACCGTATTATGCCAAACAGTGGCCCATGGGCGTTTTTTCGGAATCGGCAATTTCGGATTTGAATTTTGTAATCCAAAAAAGCACCCACCCCCAAAAAACGCCCATGGGCTGTTTTTTGGAAACAGTCTGAATTGCTAGCCAATTTTCGATAAATATTTGCTGACGACAGCGTGTGTCAGTTGCTTACTCGGGAAGTGTCAGTTGCTTACTTGTCTATAGGAAGAACATACAATTGATTCTAAGCCTTGAAATAGCTTAATCAGCCATTACTTTATTCACAAACTTTTAGTTTCCCACGGCATGCATGTGAGCGTTGAGAAATCCAAAAAAGCGCCCACCCCCCGAAAAAACGCCCATGGGCGTTTTATTGGGTGGGCCACCGTTTGGCATAATACGGTACTGCTTCTACGTCTGGGAACAAAACTGTTTATTTCCGAATGCCACGTACAAAATATTATACTGCTTGTGGTGTATGTTCGAATTCTTTTGGTTTCTTCAAGTATAAAAGGGGCAGCGGATTGCATCGGCCACCGACCATTGAGCCAAGCCTTCCCGAGATAGAGTCACTCCCAGATAGTATTTTCATCAGGAAAATGGTAGCTTTTCTTCTAATTTTGTTAAATTAGGTGGCCTAAATAGGTACCACGATCGGTTGGATAGGGAGTAGGTTTGAGACGCGCTATTCCACCGGGACCAGTATCTTCACTGGTACATAGAAGTATCATTCGTAATGAATCTGGCGGTTTGAAAACACAGGTAAATGTTTTATTGCGTGGCATTCTGGGAGCCAGCCTATCTTCAAGGTCAGCTACTCGCTGAACATTTCTACAACAACAGAACAAGTACGTCTGTCCGCTGTCTGGTGACTTTGAGGAAACAGAAATACCAGGACAGATCAGTTCCGCCTTTGTGGGGCTATACCGCACCGGTATGCTCTGCTGAGGTGTAAGTGTTTAGCCACCCATTCTGACTTCAATTGTTTGCCCAGCTTGCTGGCATGTAAAGGTGCAGTGGTAATGGTGATTAAACTTCCTGCAGTCAATGTGGATAAGCCTGACACTGTCAATGTTATCTACCTTGGTTGTCTCTTACAGAGAGGCTTCGCAACACCACACCAGCTAGCGGGCGGGGAGAGACACCTGACTAACTAACTAACTATGGGGGGGAATAGCTTCATGCCACTCTATCAATGGGGATAACTCATTTGCAATAGGGGTAAATTTTCTGGAGAGATTTGACGTGTTTATGTGGTGTCAGAAATTACTAAACTTCGCAACATTTCCGTATGTTATAAGCTAAAACTGCGACAGTTCACTACAAGAAAAATTATTTAAAGTTTGCAGTGCAAAAATGGTAAAATTTGTCATTTTAGGTCTGTATGTAGGTGAGGTCAGAATTTATAAAGCTGTTCCTTGGGGTTCCTGAAATGAGTAGGATCGTCGATTGAAGGGGCCTACAAATAACCAGCATTTCTAGTAGTGTGTCAGAACTTCGGTGGCTCATGCTACTAGACGAAGAGTAAAATACGAAAACTCTGCTTCAACCAGCAGTCTCGCTCATTCTGCGATTAAACCGTTCTGGGATTAAAGGGGATGGGGCGAGGTGACAGTAATAATTTCCCTGCCCGCCTCTATAGTTGGTAAATAATTTGCATGATAATAATTAGTGTAGTGTTATTGAGGATTGTACTACAAAAGATGAGGGCAAGTGGGGTGGAAGAAGTTACAGAGCTACCGAAAATAGTACACGAGGAAATTATTGTTGGGACGGACTTTTTGTCAAAATAATAAATCCTTTGTTATTGTTACCTTTTCTTAAACAATCTAAAATGTCTGTATTTTGTTAGGGATGTGGGATTGTATGCCCATGGTCGGTACCTTTATTAAAATCCAACCCCGCATTCAGAGTCTTAAACGTTTGACTTTTTCTTGATATTTTTCTTAAATTTTAACAATAATAAAAAGATAGCAGATAGCAACAGAATATTGACGGCTGTTTGTTGTACCGTTTCCTTGCTTCCCTTTCGCTCCTAAACCTGGAGTTAACACAATGACAATATTATTGTTGCAGATGTGCTGCGCGATTTATGCGGTGACAGCTTAGGTCTTATTGACAGTCCGGCAAAAACTGCCAGTATGACTGATCTGTCCGCTGCAGATTTGCATGAAGATTGCAGAGCCAAATTATCGTCATTGCAGGAGGATTTCGAGAAATACAAACTCAAAGCTGAAGCAACATTGCGCAACAAAATGCGCAGTCTGGAATCTTCTTCTTCTGGTTTTTCGTCAGACTCTGAAAATAGTGGAGGTGTTGATAAACAGATGGACTCTCTGAGATTCGAACTGTCCCAGCTGCGGCTACAGCGACAACAGGATCAGCTGAAATCTGAACAGACTGCGGAAACTCTTCGGCGCAGTTTGGTGGATCTCCGTAATAGTCATCAGAAGGAAGTAGAGCAGGTAGGCTAGGAAAGACTGACATATAATTATGACTAACTATGTGGCACGTGCTTATGCACCTGGTTGTAGAGACGTTGTTTGATAAATTCTTGCAAACGTATGCGGTAGTGTTAAAAGTTTCACTTGCAGCGCGGTGTGTTCTGAAAAGTGTTATCTTGAATAAAACACTTAGTCTATGTGCTTTTGACATCATTGCAGAAGTAAAGGTAAGCCTTAACGTAAAGGTAACGTTGCAGTCAATGCAACCCAATCAAAATCCTGTGCCACTGTTAGATTCTTGTATTTGTACTGCTAACGAAAGAATGACCGCTTTTGTACGGTTTGCTTGCACTGCTGCCGTATATTTTGAAAGAAATTTGCCCGGAATTCTGTTGTTTTTAGATTCAGCGTGACTGTCGACAAAAGATCAGCCAGGTGGAGGGAGAGATGCAGCGTCAACGGGAGCGTACACTGCAAATCATTTCAGAGAAAGACTCGGAACTGGAAGACCTGAAAAGGCAGTTGCAGCTAACGACAGTCTTTTCCACTTCCGCGATCTCTTCTGATCCTCTCAGAGACCACTCCTTACAGCGTCCACCTCCCGTATCTGATCCCTTTCCTTCCGGCTCATCTCCTTCCCCGCCGCCCGCCGTTCCCTATTCAGAGGACACGGAGTCCTCTTCGGCCAATTCCTCCCTCTATTATTCGGAGCAGTTGGCCAGAAAATCGCAAGAACTGTCCAGTCTTCGAAGTGAAGTTCGTCGGCTTGAATCCGCCCTGCGAGATGTGCAGCATTCTGCGGTCTCTAAAGAGCTTTGTCACCATGAAACCATTGAAACTCTAAAGGCATGTCTTATTTGACTATTTGTATCTTTTCATTTTTTAATAATTTCATTTAAAATGGTTGCATTGCATCTACCTAAGACATTATCAGTTATCATTCTTCCACTTCCACTAGGTAAGGTATATAACCCGTAAACCGAAAAGTATAAGGTTAGGTGCCGGTTCCGGTTTTATTTTTGGGGATTAAAAGCGCAATTATCGTTGAAATTTATTCAAATTTGCTCCAATTACATCATTTAGCCTAGAAAACATTTTAGAAATGTCGAGGCGTTAGAATTTGTGTTTTGGAGAAATTAGATTTAAATCGCCACAATTTGTGCTGTGGCCACCCTACACTTGATTATCGAGGTCCAAAAACGACCGTTTTTCGTAAAATCAAATATTGAAAGATTTCGACAGCATCAACAGCGCTGGCCCGTCGGTCAGGTATTTTCCGTTTTTTAGTCCTGAAGGACATGTTAAACCCAAATGAGAGCTCTCTACGGCATCTCTGTCTAGGCACATCATCGAAAATGTGAAATTTTGAAAATGGCAATCAGATTGTTTTGAACACGGATTATTCTCTCAACTCATGCAAGCAATTAGAAAATGACTACACACGCATTTTTGGGACAATTGCCGAGGGCTATTTTTCATGGTTTGGGGTTTTGTCTTTGCGCCAAACACCGAAATAAGCGTCCAAACTTGATAATTTTGTCAATCAGACAAAATTACATTTTCTCAAAATCCGGAGCTTACTTGAACATTAAACAATTTCACAGAAAATAGCGCTCGGGAAGACATTTCTTTTGAAGCCTGAAGTGGCCGCTTTTCTTTAGCTCTTCCACGCTTCGAGAAATCCATGTTCAAAACTGTTTTCCTGTTATCGCATGTCAAAGTCGAACAGTTAAAATGAGACAGCTGTACTCTGCCTAGTTGTAACAGGCACATTCTAAGCTTTAAAGTGATCTAAAAATTATTGTTGAATTCCCAGAATTGAGTTAATTACAGTCTGTCAAAGTTTGCTGCAAATACCCGAGCCAGCACCTTCAATTGCTGCTCAGTATGTTGTTAATAATCACATCGTATAATCTTTTAAAGATCGTTTTACTATTATATATTTGACTGATGGGTTGTAGGGAGGTTTCGCTTTGAGACCATTCTCAAGCAGTAACAATCAGCATTCACGTACTTTAATTTTTTGATCGAATTTTTGTGATTTTTACTATGCCAATGCTGTGTCTCGGTTTTATGGTCTATCTTAGTGATGTTTCAGACCTGAATCAAATTATCTTCAGTTTTAGTTTCAGTGTCAGGTCTAGACTAAAATTTTATTTTTATATTTTGTACTACAAAAATTTTAACTTTAAACCTTATAGAACGTCTTAAAACACATTATTTGAGTAGGTTGCGAGATAATCAGTGAAACTTCAGTAAAACTTCAATAGTCAACTGTAACAGTTTAGTTATTGTATAAATAAAACATCTGTAAAATTTGTGACAGCTAGCTGCGATCAGTTTTGCGCGAATGTAATGTATCTAGGTATACCTACTCCTACATAAATCTACTAGAAAGTATGAATTAATTTGTGTACAGTACAGCGCACAGCATTGCTTGCAACGTTTCAAATGCATACTTTCGGTCTGATAATAAATTTCAGACAACACATCAATCATCTGAAAATGGTATTTTCAGGCTAAGCGTAGTCTGAAATTAAAAGTTTCGGGCTAAGCGTTGTCTCAAATTACAGTTTTCAGAAATCGATTGATACTTTCAGGCCAAGCAAGAGCTGAAATTATTTCCAGATTCAGTGGTCGGCTGAAATTATTTCTGTCTCGGTTCCAGGCCTGTTTTCATCAGAATTTCAGTTTCAGTTTCAAGCGGCAAATCAAAATATTTCAGTTTCAGTTTTACTTTCAGTCGTCGATTTTTTGCATTTCTAATTTCAATTTCAGGCGTCGAGCTCTGCTATTTTCAGTTTCAGTTTCAGTTTTAGGTGCTGAAACTGAAATACTGACTGAAAAGATTTTCAGTTTCAGGTGCTGAAACATCACTACTATCTGCTAATATTTTTAGGATCAGATTCGCAGCTTAGAAGCAGTGGTTGGTCGTCAACAGGATCCAGCTAATATGGAATACCTGAAAAACGTTTGTCTCCGTTATATGCTTTGCGATGACCCGAGCGGAAAACATCACATGCTCAAAGCTTTGGGAACACTGCTTAAATTGACTCATAAGGAACTAGACAGTGTCAGGAAGCATAATGACAAATGGTACTGGTGGAATAGCAAAACCTAATTCTAATCTTTTTTATGAATTTCTCGGTACTTTCTATCAAAAGTTGCTTTTATCTTTTGAATTTCTATTATTTGTGACAGTGGTCATAATTGACTGATCTTCAAAATTAGTGTAGTGCACATTTAACATGAACTGGTTTTCAGTTGATCTACATCGTTGGGCTTACGTACAACCGACAGGCTTATATTTTTCCTTTTTACTACAGAAGTATATTAATCTCAGTTGTCTGTGATATTAAAGGTAACGGTACTATATTTGCTTAGCTACATCACCTATTTATTGTGCATAACATTGTCTACTGTTTATAAGGCATCATGGTTTCCTTGTATATTTGTGCCTGTCCTGTGATATATCGGTTTTGTTTCTTTTTGAATAAAGATTTATTTTTGAGTTATGTTTATTATTAACTAATACTAGGTCACGGTAATTTGTAGGGATCCATTTTGAGCATTTAAATTCTTTATGGTGGCTTCCTATTCGACTAGAAATATACGAAATTAGGTGTAGAAACTTTTAACTTGATGGCCTGATGCTTACTGTGTTCGTACTTATGCACAGCTGTAGGGTTGTTAGTTTACATGTAAAGAAACTTGCACATGTTTCCAACAGTAAAAAACTTAAAAAGTGTAAGCAAAAAACTGTAAACAAAGTGTAAAGTATGTAAATAAAAGTGTCAACCCTAAATTCATTTCGTGTTGGCACAAAATGATTGGCGGATTATTCAACGATCAGAAAGGATGAGATTTACGCCCGATTGCACCAAATGTTTCTACGTAAAATCTAATTATCTTAAAATCTGATTAGCTAGAAAGATTTTAACTTTAAACACATTTTCCATTGCACCAAAATGTTTTTGCGTAAAATCTTTTTAACTTCTGTTTAAAATCTGTTTTACTAAAATCTAATTAAGGGTCACGTGACTAAAACAGCCTATCAGACACCGAGCGGCACCTTTGAAGTAGTAGCTCTGTCCAATGATAAAATACTAGTGTCACGATAGAGTGAAACTGTTTAAAATCTAATTATTTTTGTTTTCAAAACTTTATTTCTTTCTCTTTACATTCTTAGGTTAGCTAAGATTCGCCTTAGTTTACTCTTAGAAAAAACGATTTTGCTTATTTGATGGTAACAAACTGTGGCAAACTGATTAACCTACTGTTCTTATCAGTAACAGTTATGAATGCAGCTTTTTTCAGGATTTCATTTAGTAAGCTATTGCATCAACCAAAAGTTGTTTCGTTACCAACTTGTACAAGGAAATGAATCTCTTCAAATTTTAGATTTATTAGATTTCTTACTTGTATATAAATACACAAACTAAATTAACTAACTCAAGAAAAATAATGGAGAAAAATTCCGTGAAAACTCCCAGAAAATTCGTGCAAATTGCTAGATTTTCACGTTAAACAGATTTTAAACATAGTATGAGGCATGTTTAAAATCTAATTAAGTTTCAATAGGTAATCAGATTTTAAACAGATTTTAAATATATTTAAGTTGGTGCAATGCTCTGTTCACTTAAATACATTTAAGATCTGTTTAAAATCTAATTTAGCTAATTAGATTTTAAACACATTTGGTGCAATCGGGTGTTAGACATTCAGTATTGCTGTTAGCTGTAGTGTTGTCACGTTTGCGAAAAATCCGGGCCGGGCCGTTCCTAGTCATCCGGGCCGATCCAGGCCCGGCCCGAAGCCCGAGCCCGAAACAGGCCCGAGGCCCGACCCGGATTTCAGGCTCGAGGCCCGACCCGGATTTCAGGCCCGAGGCCGGCCCGGATGTAGGGCCCGAAGCCGGCCCGAATGGTCAAAATTAAACGATTTTTGATGTAGGTTTTAGCAGATAATTAACATAAATGATAGGAAATAAATGTAAGCTTCTAGGTTCAGGGGTACGCAGTAAAAAGTCGGTGTTTTTCTATCCATTTATATCAATATTACGTTTGGCCCGGGAAAAAATCGGGCCTGTTTCGGGCCGGGCCCGAAAAAAAATCCGGCCCGGGCCGGGCCAGTCCGATCAAATATTGATCCGGGCCGGGCTCGGGCCAGGCCCGGCCCGGGGCCCGAGCCCGAAACAGGCCCGGATGACAACACTAGTTAGCTGTTCCTCTTTAATTTACGTAGTTTGACTATTGACTGAGAATTTTGTTAAGTGCTTACAAACTGACTCCATCTTGCATGTAGGGTTGTGTCGTTAAAAATTTACAGTCCGGGCCTGGCCCCGGCGCGCGCTGCCAAGTTGTGTTGTTTTAGTAGCCGATTTTAGTTACAGTTTCAGTCGGTGGTTCGAAATAATTTCAGTTTCAGTCGGCGGACCAAAATAGTTTCAGTTTAAGTTTCAGTCGACAACGTAAAATAATTTCAGTTTTAGTTTTAGTTTCAGTCGGAGTTTCAGTTTCAGTTCGCTTTAAGAACAATGGTGTCCAGCTCTCTGAGTTAATATAAGGCACTATTTAATGTGTATTCAGCCTCTCTTACAGCAATGTTAACAGAATCGAAGCTCAAAACCTTAAAAATTTCAAGATTTAAGGAAAGACTGAAACTAGTTTTAGTCCGACTTTCAGTCTTTTACCCAATATAGTTTCAGTCGGCTGTCTAAAAATGTTTCAGTTTCAGGTCTCTTCTCAAAATAGTTTCAGTTTCAGTTTCAGTGACTGAAACTGAAATCTGTACAAACTGAAACCTAGTTTCAGTTTCAGTGACTGAAACATCTCTACGGCCAAGGCCCCGGTTCAAAAATTCGGTCCCGTTGGCCTCGCCAACGGCTTTTACATTATTTAATTCGTCTTCCTCTGTCAGAGGGTTCTTCGCTTCAAGATTTTTTTCGTCCGCGTCGACGCAAAGTTCTTATCCGGACACAACGAAATTTTAACGGGACCTAAGCTTGCCTCTATCAAAATAACATTGGCATACGACGTTATGAAACTATGTAGAAATTAGCCAATTTGCTAAACATTAACAAAGAAATAAAAGTTAGCGCAAATTACGAGAGTCTACGAAAAGAGTACACAAAATAATTTTCCAGCTAGTGAAATTTATGTTTACTATGCTAAAGTTTGCACAAACTTTTGTTTTTATGTACTTTTTTTACTCATAATTGTTTAGTTTTAAAACTTCATGCTGAAAATTACACAGAAATTATTTTGGAATTTAATCTACTAAGAATTATATATATTGGCATTGTGACATTTAACGTATATAGCGCTAAAATTGTAACTTGGTAAAATATACGCGCCGGTAGATTATTCTATGTTGAAACTAGAAATTTGCAGAATTAGTACTGACTTTTAGCGCAAAAATTAGATTATATCAACAATTCTATGTTGAATCTTCAAAGAAGTTGTTTAACACACCGTTTGCTGATAATCATTGCATTTTACATAGAATTTAATCTAGACTTTTATTTTTGCTCAAATAGTTTTATTCTAAGCTAAATGTTAAGCAAATTGGCTAATTTCTATGTAGTTTCATAACGTGGTATGCCAACGTTATTTTGATAGAGGTAAGATGCAACATAATTTCGGGAGAAAATTCAGTTTTGTAAATTTGTAAAGAGTAAGAACTGAATGTTTCCCATTTTTTCCGAAAATTTCCTTTGTTCCTGGGGGGGCTCCGCCCTTTAGATCCCCTGGTGGTTTTCACTGTGGCATCTAATGCCAATGTGCAAGATCATGTGTCAGTCTTTGTTGAGTTGTTACACACCTTTATCCATATATATCAGGTGTTTTGAGGCACACTAGGCACAAATCCTTACTAGGTGCATAATCGTGAATGCATATATAGTGCACGTATTGTGGTCGAAACTTTTTTTACCTTTTTAGGCGGTGATTCTTCCGTATACGCACACTTGACATTAAACTAAAGTGCACTCAATACATCTACTTCCGTAGACGCACACTAGAATTTAGGGAGAAATCTTTCTGGACTTTCGCTGAATCTGAAAGGCATCTACTTCCGTAGACGCACACCACATCGTTGATAATCCTATTTAACTCTGAATTTTCAAATTAGTTACTTACGTGTAGTTTTATATACAAAAAATAATATCATCATGATATAAAATCGCTATTGTTCCTAAAAACTAAAATACCAGTCGTAAGATAAAACTATCAAATTATTAATTAAGTAGGTTTAATTTAATTAATAATTAATTATTATTAATATTAAGTAGGTTTTAAAAATTAAAATATTAATTAGGGTACATACCGAATATAAATTTTCGAAAAGTAAGAGAAACTCTTATCAGGGACGAGAAAATTAATTTATATGACATCCTAATTGTCTTGAAAAACAGGAATTTTTCCTCCCCCGGTGGGAGTTCCTCTTCTTTTTTAAAGTTTAAACTTCCTAATAATTCAGTTTCTAAAATAATTGATATTTTATAATTTTATAACAATTTTATAACTTGTTATAAAATTATAAACTATTATACTTTTATTATTGTTTAACAATTTATATTTATAATTAATAATTTGATAGTTTTATCTTATGACTGGTATTTTAGTTTTTAGGAACAATAGCGATTTTATATCATGATGATATTATTTTTTGTATATAAAACTACACGTAAGTAAGTAATTTGAAAATTCAGAGTTAAATAGGATTATCAACGATGTGGTGTGCGTCTACGGAAGTAGATGCCTTTCAGATTCAGCGAAAGTCCAGAAAGATTTCTCCCTAAATTCTAGTGTGCGTCTACGGAAGTAGATGCATTGAGTGCACTTTAGTTTAATGTCAAGTGTGCGTATACGGAAGAATCACCGTTCAGGCATACCTAAAGTATAAACTAGTGTTGTTCACCGGCCCAATTTTTCGAGAGGCGTCCGGCGGCGGCGGCCCACTCTGAACCTATGCCGTCCGACCAACCGGTCTAGACAGGGCCGGTACACAACACTAATATATACAACAGTTAATTAAATTTGTAGCCGTAGCGGAATATTCAAATTTTTGGGGTCTTTTAATGTTTCTTCGAGCAATTTTTTTCGCAAAAAACAAACGACAATTGCAAATATATAATGCAAAACTAAATTTTTAACTACAGAAATCTTGAGACAAACATTTTGCGTCTTATACAGGCTAGTTCTCTTTCTTTACTTGCATTATGTAGTGATGTTTCAGGCGGACCATTTATTCTCAGTTTCAGTTTCAGATTCAGTTTCAGGTCTGCTAATTGAGGATTTTCAGTTTCAGTTTCACGCTGTTGCTCGTCGGAATTTCAGATTCAGATTCAGTTTCAGTTTCAGGTCTCATTTTATCTGATTTTCAGTTTCAGTTTCAGGCGGATGCTCGCCGGAATTTCAGATTCAGTTTCAGTTTCAGGCCTAGACTAAAATTTTATTTTTATATTCACTAGCAAAATTGTAACTTTAAACCTTATGGAACGTCGTATCTTAAAACAAATTATTTTTATTAGGTTGTGGTATAATCAGTAAAACTTCAGTAAAAATTCAATATTCAATAGTAAAACTAAAAGTGTTTAAAAATTTATGACTGATATGGTCTGTTTTGCGAGAATGGAATGTATCCAGGTATGCATGCATAATCTACTAGAAAGTAGAAATTCATTTTGTTTCATACAACAGCACAACATTAACATTGTTTGTAATGTTTTTAAATGCATTTGTTCGAGCTGATAATAATTTCAGACAACACGTCATCGGAAAATGGTATTTTCAGGCTAAGCGTAGTCTGAAATTACAAGTTTCAGGCTAAGCGTTGTCTGAAATTACAAGTTTCAGGCTAAGCGTTGTCTGAAATTGCAATTTTCAGTCTAAGCGTAGAACTAAATCGATTGATACTTTAAGGTCAAGCAAGAGCTGAAATTATTTTCAGATTCAATGGCCGCCTGAAATTATTTCAGTTTCAGGCGGCAAATCAAAATAATTTCAGTTTCAGTTCCAGTTTTAGTTTCAGTCGCCGATTTTTTGCATTTTCAGTTTCAGTTTCAGACGTCGAGCTCTACTATATTCAGTTTCAGTTTCAGTTTTAGGTGCGGAAACTGAAATATGTACTGACTGAAAATATTTTCAGTTTCAGTTTCAGGTGCTGAAACATCACTAGCATTATGCACAATTTACTTTCTATGCTGTAATAATTTAATACCCATTTATTTAATAGTTAATGAATTAATTGAGGTTATGACAGCCAAGATTCGGAATAATGTGTGAACAATATCGAAAACTTGAATTTAACGCATTAGATATAATAGATACCAGTTTTAATCTTTGTAAACATTTCCGTTACTGATTTTTCTGTAATTACAAAAAATGCTTCAACTTCTGTGGGCTCCGCCTACGGCTCCCCGAGTGTAAAGTAATACATGTAAGCAACTAGGATGGGCGCGGAAAAGAAGGACTGGAAAAAAGGTTTTTTCGTTTTTTTCATTTTTTTCCGATGGGGTGGAAAAAAATGGAAAAATATTCCTAGTGTTATTTTAACGATTTTTACAGCGAAATTTAATGTTTTCTGAACTTTTCTGGCGATTTCGGACTATTTACAAACTTTTCCGTGGGTCGTGGGTCATAGATAGTAGGTGGGGATATGCTAAATCTGACCAAATTGTATTTGGGTTTTTCGAAGCATCGGAAAAAATGGAAAAATAGTCGAGACGTGATCTGAAGGTTAATTTATGAAATCAGAACATTAAGAAACTATCAGAAACCCTGTTTAATGATATAGTAAGACGATATTCATGAACTTGAGCTAATTCTGGAACAGGGTTTTTTGAAAATCGGACCTGCGTAAATTTTGCGTATTTTTGTTTTCGACTGCGTATTTTTAATTTCGACTGCGTAAAATTACAAAAATCGCTTCTCAACGTTATAAAAGCTATAAACGCATTTAGCGTCGAATTAATGCTGTTTTTAAGAGTTTTAAACAACGTTAAGAATCGTAGCTCAAGTTTAAATTGCGTGCTCTCTCTGTGGTGTAAGAGTATGAATGAATAGGTGGACGAAAAATATATAGATACACAGGGGGTCTGGGGGGCGCAGCCCCCCAGAAGTTTAAGAAAATTTTAAATTTCGGAGTAAATTTGCTCTTAAAACTTTGACTTCTTTGCCTTGAACAGTTTAATAATTAAGCCAATATTTGGTTAGACAAATAGAGTTACTGTTCCCTTGATTGAACAAACACATATATAAGATTTTAATGTATATACTGTATCAAATCAAACAGAAAGAAAAGCATCGCATGGTACACCGTGGGCTTAGGCAGAAAGTATAATCAACTGTAGACGGAAGGAGAACCGAAGAGATATGCGGGGGTCTGGGGGGCGGAAGCCCCCCCAGAAGAAGCCAGAGCCCAAACTACGGTAAATTGTCTCAAGAAATTAATTTAGAGCACTCTACTACCGAATTTTTCGGCTGCGTATTTTGGTGTGTATTTTTGTTTTTGACTGCGTATTTTTAAGCTCGACTGCGTAAATACACAGTATTTTACGCAAAAAACCGTGTTCTGGAATTTAACATTTTTGCCATGGTTGAAGAACTCAGGTTGAGTTAACAATTTCATGTCTATATATATATGTGGTAGCAAAACTGCACATGTTGGCAAATGTGCACATTTGCCAGTCATTTTGGATAAACTGCACTTTCTCCAGCTGAAGGCTGGACAAACTGTTCTAGAAAGCGCGCATGTCAAGTTTTGCCAATTTTCACTGGCGAAACTGCACTTGTGAGCGTCTCAGTCAGTTTTTCCAACTTACCGTTGGCAAAACTGAGGAACGCCTGAAACAACGCTGATTGCTGAAACCTTCCCTTTTAATGTTGCACAAAAATAGGAGTCATGGTTTGATATCATCTTCAAACGTTTGATACATTTGACCACTGTTATTTAATTTCACCTGCAATATAGTGCATTTCTCCAGACAAAATCCGCTAAATGGCTTATAATGTCCTAAAGGTTTCTGATATTAAATTAGCAAACAAGTAGTTTTTGAGCAACCGTGAACAACAAAAGGAAAAATAGTGGTACGTAAACTAACTTGTTTCTATAATACAATGTCTTATTATTTACTGTTTATTTTACTGCTCTATTTACTTACTATTATTTATTATTATTAATTATTATATATTATTATTAGCTGAAAAGTGGGGTCTTCGGAAAGAATTGCAAATTACTCTAATTCAGAGGCCTAAATAAAAATTTCGTTTTTTCGTTTCGAGATCTTTTTGGCGCAAAAATGGTCATTTTTAGCAAAATTGTCAAAATTTCGGTTTTTTCGAAAATTTGGCTAAATTCTGACAACAGTAAGGTCCAAATCTGTCTATTTTGCATTCCAACTTGTGTATCCATGTCTCTGGATCTATTTGCAGCATGAATTATGCTGATACCTATGTCCGGTACTTCTCAGCGTGCCAAACGGGACCCTCGAACCCCGAATTTCTCAAAACAGCGATTTTTAAAATTTTTCAAAATATGGCATATTATACATCAATCGAAAGCTCTCATTGCGGGGATGAATTTTTCTCATAGAACTATGGGTCGGAAATGCTTCTATTTTAAGTTAACCGCTGTTAAATGTTTCATCACATAAGAAGGAACAAGGGCCTTGCTTCTCCGAGAAATTTTTTAGAGAAGCCTCTGATCAAGCCCATCCAAGCAAAAATTGCACTATTGCAGATTCCCATTCCGCAATAACTTCAAATGTTTAAAATTGTATATGAAAGTGAAAATAAATCGAGAAAGGGCAAAAGATGAAGAAATAACAAATTGAAATTAAACAGTGGTAAGATATTTATAAAATGTTCGAAGATGATAACAAACAGTGACCCCTGTTTTTGTGGAACATTAAAAGGGAAGGTTTTATCAATCAGCGTTGTTTCAGACTTTCCCCAGTTTTGCCAACGGTAAGTTGGAAAAACTGACTGAGACGCTCACTAGTGCAGTTTCGCCAGTGAAAATTGGCAAAACTTGACATGCGTGCTTTCTTGAACAGTTTGTCCAGCCTTCAGCTGGAGAAAGTGCAGTTTGTCCAAAATGACTGGCAAATGTGCACATTTGCCAACAAGTGCAGTTTTGCTACCACATATATAACAGTGGAATGTTCAGGCGAAAACTGTTAAAACATCTGGTACTATTTACTTTACTAGGTGTCTTACCTACGAAAACCGCAGACCAGGTCTAGCAGAACCGTCAAGGTATACAGAAGTCACCTGTAAGTTTACTCTACAGTATCGTCTGCTGAAGATTCCTGTAATCAATACTGGAAGCCTTGCAAGCGCTTGTGTAAGTGGACTACCCGGTAGGGCTATTAAATATCATGAAAACTGCATCTATGCATGCAGAAACATGAAATAACGCAACTTTTAGCACATTGGTAAATTTTGGGGTGATCGGAAAAAATGGAAAAAAATTGAAAAAAACCGGAAAAAAGGTTTTTTCCAGTAATCTTTTTTTCCGAAAAAAACCAACCCTATAAGCAACTGACACGTTCTAAATACGCTTTCATACAATTAAACATGTAACTTTATCGAAATTTACTAGATTTTTCTGAATAGAATGTTTTTGTTCAAAAAACTTACCAAAATAATAATTCTCTCTTTACGCAAAATTTCTTAAAGAGATGCAACTCAAATTTAGCGAGGCGCAAAGTTGACTCAAATCGCAAAACCAAATAAACCTTGCACACCATCGCTACAGCATCAGTGTTTCTCCTGTGTTAACTTTTTCTTTTATCTATCTTGTATTAACTCCCAGGCACAGTTCAGCGGAAAACATAAACACAATACATAACACAAAATAAATACATAATAAATTTTTTAATCATCATATAAGATTGAAGAAACGCCTGCAATTAGGTTTGCCTACATTCCCCATCCATACTCGTTGTAAACAGAAAGACTGCAAGATACGAACGCAGCAAAAAGTTTCGCCAGGCGATTTAGCACGGGAGTATAAACAAGTCTGAGGTTGTTCGACTGCTTTAGTAATAGAAATTTGCTCCAAAGCATCGAAATGTTGTTTTTAGTCACAAAAATCAGTTCGGACCAGCGGGCCGTGTAACGGGATAGGGGCACAGGTGGACAAGGGGGGATTCTCCCCCCCCCCCTCGGCGAAGTCTCTCACAAGGGGTCACGAAATTGCTCCCACAAGGGGTAAGAAAATTGGCCACAAGGGGTAAAAAATTGCCCAAAAAATTGGTTTTATAACCAAAATCTCCAAAAATTTTCCGGTTGCGCTGGAATTTTTCACGTAAAATCATTATTTTTCGCTAAAAACGTCCAAAAAACGTAGTTTTTGCTAAAAAATCGATGTTTTTCGTTAAAAACCCGCAAAAATAGCTTAAAAGTCGCTTTCAAATGTACTCATAGGAAAAATTGCTACCACAAGGGGTACCGAAATTTGCCTCCACAAGGGTAAGTAAAATTTGACCTCCCGTTCAGGTATGGATAGGGGCCCAAACCCAACGGTGCCGGGATGTTAAGAAAAATTACGGACCCATCCCGGCCCCATCCCCATTACACGGCTACGTCTCAACCCTACCTGCAGGCTCAGAAAGTATTCATGGTTTTTTGCAGAGTACGTCAATGTCTAAAAAGCTAGAAATACCGGTTCCTGTAAGCAGTGCCGAGGGTCTCACCTCTACATACTGAGTCTGATGCTAGTCTAAATTGTGGCTTTCATCACCGCTTCATTTTCATTTGTCAGGCTGATAATTTGCTGCCCAGATCATTTGCTGCGCCTAGCTATTTTAAAATAGATAGCCTACATATGTATAATTTTTGTTTAGATTTTGAGACCATGTGGATTCCTTATCTCTTTACTGGCTTAGCTGTGATGATTGCTTTCATTTGCTGGTGGAAAAATCGAACCAAGCAACCTCTTAGCAAATGCTCGAATCCTCAGTGCGTGCGCTGTCGGAGCCGCCAAATTCTAACTAATGCCAATCGTCGGCTTTCTGTTGTATGTGACAAGAGTCAATACGTTCTTTCCATTAAATCTGCAATAACAGAGTACGTTATGAATCTTTTAGCTTATTTAGCATAACATAACATAATAATAATAATTATAATAATAATAACAATAATAATAATAATAATAATAATAATAATTTGGGTTATCATCATACATTAACATAGGGTCGGATCCTGGGGGGGGGGCTTGTCCCTCGAAACTTTTGAGGGGGCTTGTACCAGGAACAAAAATTTTCAGGGGGCTTGTGCCTCAAGAATAAATTTGTAAAATTTTTCAAAAATTAACGCTACTTTTATTAATTTGCAATTTTTTATCAAAATTTGCAAGAAATGTTCAATTTGTTGAAAAAATTTCAAAATGTTGCCCGATTTTCCTGAAAAATTGAACATTTTTGCTAAAAAATTGCGGCGAAGCCGGACATTTTTTGAAATTTTAGTGGAAAAACTAATTTTTTCCGGCTGTTTTTGCCTACCCCTTGGCCATTTTTTCGTTACCCTTTGTCCCCGACGGTGGTAAGGCTTGTACCTTGTCCGGGTTGGGGGGGCTTGGACCCCCCAGACCCCCCCCGCGTTAACCTATGGTTATCATCTAAAGTGGCGCTAGGGCAGGCCAGCTTAAGCGACAATACCGACAGAATCTTAAGCGTGATTGCATATTTCGTTCAAAACATTGCTATAAGTCCACCATGTAATGACGTTTGGAAGTTTAAAACTATTTCAGTCTGCCAGAATTACAGGGGTGTATTGTACTGCCTGTTAGAACGGAAATCTATGGACGGGGCATTTTCACAAAGAGTTTACTCTTATTATGTACAATGATGCGTTTAGAAGGTGTGGTGAGAGTGCAATTGTTTCAGAACAGCATGTTTCTGTTATCTTTAAACGCAGGCTTGCAAACTGTATTCTGTTCTGTGTTGCAGCAGTCTGTCAAGTCTCAGTTCCGAGCCGCTCCGATTCATCCTGCCTAGTTTAAGTACCAGAGCTCATTGGTTGCCATCCGATCTCTCATTCCTGTTTCAGCAAAATCTGAAACTGTTGCAGGAAAATTGGGCGGGAGTTTTGGCTGATTATGAGCGAATTGAGTGCTTATCGGATACATGGGAAACCACACAAATTCCGAGCGGAAAGTGGAGGCTGTTCCCGTTGATGAAACAGGGACGGTGGTTTGAACGACAGTGTCAGCTTTGTCCATTTACTTACGCCCTTCTCCAGCAATTGCGACCTTTCTTGCTTTCTGACTGCTGTTTTGGAAATGCCTTCTTCTCCCGGCTCACCCCAGGATCTGAAATTGAACCACACTTTGGTCTGACAAATGTTCGTCTCAGATGTCATTTAGGTTGGTTTTTGGTGGTCTTAATTTTAGATTTACACAAGTTTATGTCAACTAAGTAAGATTGTGTATTCTGGGTTATAGTTTTGCGAAAATGACTTCAAGAACCGTTGGTGTTTAAATAATGCGTTTCCGAATTCAATTAGGTTTAATTTTCACTAAGGCTTGAGCCGTTCTGAAACCCTTTGAAAATTTGGAACGATTTCGTAAACACTCTTTGCCTTTATTGGCTGAGAGCATTTCTTAAGATTTCTTCATTTGCAGGTTTGAAAATCCCTGCCGGAAGCTTTATGATACTGGATGATGAAACGACAACGTGGCATCCTGGCCAGGTTTTGCTTTTTGACGATTCATTTTTGCATGAAGTTTCCGTTTCCACAAAAGCCGATTGTGAACGAGTGGTGTTGTTGCTTGACTTCTGGAATCCAAATTTGACTGACTGTGAACGAGTTTGCCTTGCAGATCTGTTCCCACCAGTAAACTACAATGAAGATTAACTACAGTAAACGCATATTGTTTTTACTGTTGCTCAGTATTTTATTGTTTTGTTTATGGGGTATTTTTTATTTATTTACACGTTAACTCATGTAGGATAGTATCTATTACATAGTATCTATAACTAAGAGTGTGACAAGCGTCACACTCATAGCTGCTAAGCTGGGGGTGCACCACTTGGACGATAACGTGCACGATATGTTTGCGTGTGGAAGTGAAACCCGAAATAGCAGCTGGTCAGTTTCAAGCTTTAACAAGTAGAACGTACAAGCCAGTGAGGATACCCCAGAGAACTAGTCCTCAGTTGTAGGGGTCACTAGTAAAGCTGTGCCCGGTCCAGTCCTTGAAGCGGGCCCTGCCCGGGAAATTTCTTGCCGGCACAATTCTAAGCGTTAGATATGGCCCATGTGCAGATGATTTCCCCAGCATAAGTAACTAGGAGTGTGGCGCCTGCCATATATACTCTTAGCTATTATATATGTACTCTTGGTTACGTATGAAATGAGTACGTACGTGTATAATAAATAAACCATTTTGTGGTCAGCTTTTGTATAGGAACTGTTAGGCATGGGCACGGGTAGTCGGGTACCCGGGTACCCGAAAATTTTGGGGTACCCGGGTCCTGCTTCGGGTGCCCGAATCCAGTTAAAACCGGATATAACTGGATCAAACAGAGTGAAAAATTTTGGCTCAGAAATTTTTTAACCACCGAAAATTTTTTCAGGTTTCATAATATAATATAATTTTAATAAAGATAATACAACTGAAAAACTAAGTAATATAAGGAAGAGGAATTAGACCCTGTATTCGTCAAACATTATAAAACATTATAATTTTCTATTCTTAGTTTTGTTTTTAAATTATTAAACAAGTAGGAAAAATGCTCCTTGCAGTCGCATGAAAAAGTTAATATGAGCTATTATGGCCAACATTTAAACGTGCTGACGACAAGATTTAAAATGTTTAATATGAGCCAACATCTAAATAAGTAGAGGACAAGATGTAAACGTCTAACATGAGCCGCTACGTTTCTCTTGGGCTCATATTGACGCTCACTTTGGTTACGCCTGTGGTACGTGTCCTCTAAACAGACATTGTTAAACCTAGCCAGAAAAGACTGAATATTAATACTGGCGCATACGTTTTAAGCAAAAATCAGAATTGCCTGATTTTTCAACTTCGCTTCAAAACGTTTGTTTTTCGACGTTGCTTCTAGGTCTCACTATACGTACGTATATACAGGTATATAAATTATTAACAAAAGCAACCAATATAAACCAGAATAAGGCAATAAAAATTAGAACTGTTACAGACGATATATACTTACCTAGTGAGAATTCATCCAGCCATACCATCCTTGCATATGCAAACCGTTCTAACCTTTTGACTATCTGAAAAAAGCTTTTGTATATAAAAATATATTAGCCATTTCATTTGCGTCAATATGAGCCCAAGAGAAACGTAGCGGCTCATGTTAGACGTTTACATCTTGTCCTCTACTTATTTAGATGTTGGCTCATATTAAACATTTTAAATCTTGTCCTCAGCACGTTTAAATGTTGGCCATAATAGCTCCTATTAAATTTTTCATGCGACTGCAAGGAGCATTTTTCCTACTTGTCCTTGTTCAATTTCTGGTAGTGCAAGGTCCCCCAACCACAACGCCGAAAAACGCTGTTCCAGGGGATTTGACCAGTGGTCAATAGGCCACCTAGACCGTAGTGACCAGTGGTCACTTCCGTCGGTTTCGCAAATATGCCCATTGAAACGAGCACAGTCGATTTACTATATATGCCCCCAAGCAAAACGCAGAAAAACGTTGTTTTGGGGTTTGACCAGTGGTCAATAGGCCACCTAGACCGTAGTGACCAGTGGTCACTTCCGTCGGTTTCGACAATATGCCCATTGAAACGAGTATAGTCGATTTAATATATATGCCTCCAACCAAAACGCCGAAAAACGTTGTTTTAGGGGGTTTGATCAGTGGTCAATAGGCCACTAGACCGTAGTGACCAGTGGTCACTTCCGTCGGTTTCGACAATATGCCCATTGTAACGAGCATAGTCGATTTACTATATATGCCTCCAACCACAACGCCGAAAAACGCTGTTCCAGGGGATTTGACCAGTGGTCAATAGGCCACCTAGACCGTAGTGACCAGTGGTCACTTCCGTCGGTTTCGCAAATATGCCCATTGAAACGAGCACAGTCGATTTACTATATATGCCCCCAAGCAAAACGCAGAAAAACGTTGTTTTGGGGTTTGACCAGTGGTCAATAGGCCACCTAGACCGTAGTGACCAGTGGTCACTTCCGTCGGTTTCGACAATATGCCCATTGAAACGAGTATAGTCGATTTAATATATATGCCTCCAACCAAAACGCCGAAAACGATGTTTTAGGGGGTTTGATCAGTGGTCAATAGGCCTCTAGACCGTAGTGACCAGTGGTCACTTCCGTCGGTTTCGACAATATGCCCATTGAAACGAGCATAGTCGATTTACTATATATGGCCCCAACCACAACGCCGAAAAACGCTGTTCCAGGGGGTTTGACCAGTGGTCAATAGGCCACCTAGACCGTAGTGACCAGTGGTCACTTCCGTCGGTTTCGAAAATATGCCCATTGAAACGAGCACAGTCGATTTACTATATATGCCCCCAACCACAACGCCGAAAAACGCTGTTCCAGGGGGTTTGACCAGTGGTCAATAGGCCACCTAGACCGTAGTGACCAGTGGTCACTTCCGTCGGTTTCGAAAATATGCCCATTGAAACGAGCACAGTCGATTTACTATATATGCCCCCAAGCAAAACGCAGAAAAACGTTGTTTTGGGGTTTGACCAGTGGTCAATAGGTCACCTAGACCGTAGTGACCAGTGGTCACTTCCGTCGGTTTCGACACTATGCCCATTGAAACGAGCATAGTCGATTTACTATATATGCCTCCAACCAAATCGCCGAAAAACGGTGTTTTAGGGGGTTTGACCAGTGGTCAATAGGCCACCTAGACCGTAGTGACCAGTGGTCACTTCCGTCAGTTTCGACAATATGCCCATTGAAACGAGCATAGTCGATTTACTATATATGCCTCCAACCAAAACGCCGAGAAACGCTGTTCCAGGAGGTTTGACCAGTGGTCAATAGGCCACCTAGACCAGTGGTCACTTCCGTCGGTTTCGACAGTATGCCCATTGAAACGAGCATAGTCGATTTACTATATAAGCCTCCAACCAAAACGCCGAAAAACGCTGTTCCAGGGGGTTTGACCAGTGGTCAATAGGCCACCTAGACCGTAGTGACCAGTGGTCACTTCCGTCGGTTTCGACAATATGCCCATTGAAACGAGCATAGTCGATTTACTATATATGCCTCCAACCAAAACGCCGAAAAACGCTGTTTTAGGGGGTTTGACCAGTGGTCAATAGGCCACCTAGACCGTAGTGACCAGTGGTCACTTCCGTCGGTTTCGACAATACGCCCATTGAAACGAGCATAGTCGATTTACTATATGTGCCCCCAACCAAAACGCCGAAAATCGCTGTTTTTGGGGACTTTTCCCAACTTTGACCCTGGGCGAGGAACCACGGGCGCCATGCAGCATGACGGTCACATCCGTAGGTTTCGGCGATATGCTCATCGTGTTCAGCGACCCCGATTTACTATATATAAGCACCACCAAAGACCACAAGAACACAAATTTTCGGACTTCGGTGTCCAAAAACGCTATTTTCCCCATTTTTGACCATCTATAAAAATCGAACGAGATCGAAATTCGAAAAAAAACATAAACTTGCTAAGTACCATTGCCTAGATAATCAAAAAATAGTATAGAAAAATTTTTCCTATGGGCCGTTCGAAAAATCGAGTTAACACAAAATTGGAAAAAATCATGCTGAATACAGAGACAATATGCCCATTGAAACGAGCATAGTCGATTACTGTATGCCTCCAACCAAATCGCCGAAAAACGCTGTTTTTGGGGACTTTTCCTAACTTTGACCCTGGGCGAGGAACCACGGGCGCCATGCAGCCCGAGGGTCACATCCGTCGGCTTCGGCGATATGCTTATCGTGTTCAGCGACCCCGATTTACTGTATATGGGTACGCTCCAACGATTTTATCTTTCGTCAAGAAGTTCCTGTTGGAGCAATATTATGTAGAAGTCGCGGAATTAATTAAAACATAAAATTAGTGGCATTTGTTAGTTTATGTAGTATTGTTTTCAGGTAAAATAAAATTATAAAATTAATCTAAACTGAAAATGCAATTAATTTTAATTGAAGTTAACTTATTTCTTAAAACAAAAACCAATCAATTTTTCTGGCATTTGAGAGAGTTTAAAATTTTACATTTGTTGTGAGTAAAGTGCGCTGTACGATCACAAAAATTTGGTTTCTAATCCAAAGTTTTTATGAGGTTTCACTATGAAATTAAAGTTATGCTTCAGAACTACATAAAGCTTAGTAAGTACTTAGTGCGGCATTATCTCGCTTGCTTTATCTTTACCTTTTACCTTTACCTTTTCATGCTGTTCCAATTTCCACAGATAAGCAGCTGTATTTAGCCAAATATGTTATGTCATTTACCCTTATAAAATCAAAGTCAAAGTCAAAAGCCTTCTAAATTTGTTTACATTTAGAGGTTAGAGGAAGCAGACAGCACAACGGTGGTGCGAAACGCGGAAAATTGCTGAACTAAGCGCGGCTATAAAATAAAAACCAAAGTTGTGGGTATCAGCATCAGCTTGCAACACCCTGACAATTAATTGAAAATTACTATAATCACTTTTAAGTGTTAAAACGCTTTAAAGTAGCTTAAGACTGAAACTCTATTCAATTTAAGCTCAATTTGAATAAAGAACCCTGAAATCAATCAGTAAAATTTTAGAAAAGCCATCCCCGAAAATGGAGTTAAAAATTTTTCGGGTACCCGAAAGTGCTACCCTTCTTACGGGGACCACTTTTGGCTACCCCCCACCAAACGGGGACCACTTTCGGCTACCCCTCCCCCCCCCCCACCAAACGGAGGGGGCTATGCAATGCCGATTTGGTCGACCCCCCCCCAAACGGGGGAACATTCGCGTATTGTGGGCGGAGCACCGTTACGCAATGCAGTGAAGAGAAGCCCTCTAGTGCCTACTCTTCTTCTTAATAATAGTGCAATTATGCACTCTTGGTTCTACTTTAATGGGCTGGGCTGGGCTTTTTGTTACTGAAAGTTGTGTTCTGCTGTCGTTTCCGCTTCCAATTCTAAATATATTCGTAAGATTTGCTTGTGATATTTACGAAAACACGGCTGACGCCGTAAGGTACAAGCTATAGAGTCCTCTGCTCACTTTAGTCCTATACAAGATTTGAAAGGTTAATCTGTCTGGGATTGTTGTGTCAGAGTGAAGTGTATATTTCCAGATGGGGAGAAGAGAGTGCTATAATGCAGTTAACGATGATACATAAAAGCCACCTACAAATTCTGTACCTATATTGTAGTATGCAATTTAATATTTTTCTAGATAAAGCAACAGAAGTGGAAAAATGAGGCACGGACATTGGAGCGTCATAAGCATAAGGTCGTAAATTCCTTAAATATATACATTGACGTAACACAGAAAAACACAAAAGGTTTGCATGCCGCCTTCATTAATATTAATTTTCTAAATTTCGTTAATATGCATTTTTCATTTATATATATTTAATCAAGTTTTGTTGTTTCTTCACCGACTCTTTTCTTTGCGCTGTTAATGTGCTTTACATTTTTAAAACGTAATTGTTTATTCCTTGAATATTTTTAAGGTGGGTAAAAAGCAGTCCGCCAAAAAACTTGCCCAAAATCAATATGTCATCAAAATTTTCTGCGCCTAAAGATGCCATAGTCTCATTTTCCTCTACACTTTGGTTAGCTAAGTTAAGTATAGATTTTTGTTCCTGCCTTAACTCTGGGTCTGTCCCTCTGTGCTGAGGTCGCTTTATCCATAAAAGGACTCCCCCTGTGTTACTGTATAAAGCAGAACGGCTGTGTTTACCTTTAATATTTTTAATTGTAGCCTGATTTTGATAAAACTGATTTAAATCATTGTAAAAATAGTAAAACAGTTATGTATAATACAAGTCCTAAAGGAAAGCTGTAAAGTAGCAAGGTTTTACTCATTTTTTATTGTAAAAACGCTAGTTGCTTAATTACAGTTTCTGTAGCCATCAATTGATATTGTGGTGATGGTGAGAAAATACGATCGCCAGACATGGAAGTCAAATTATTTCACAAAATTATTGGTAAGTTTAAAATCGGACCTTTAATAATTATAATAAGCTCTTTTGACAACTTCCTATGTTCCTATACATATTGATTTCACTTTGAGACCTTCTTAATATATTGTACATTAATTCCGCTATTACCGAACGCATGAATGGATTTTATACCTAATGATTTCGAATGTGCCCTATCTCTGTCTTGGAAGTTAAAACTTGACCGGTAAAGCTAAACTTTGGTATGGGTATGTATTTGACCACGCTGAGTTTCATAAAATTAAATTTTTTAATTTCGCAACATATTTTTATTCGAATGTCAGACGGAAAGGAGACCAAAAAATGTATGTAAATTTATTGCTGTCGCAAACACCAATCTGAATTCTAAAGATCGTTTTTCGATTCAGGTTTCGGCCTGTACGAGACGAGCTAAAGTTGCAAGATTACGCTTAATATACCGAGCCAGCGAAAAGCTGTACTGAAAACAGTAGTGTTATGGCACAGTTAACTGAAAATGTTTATTATTATTATTATTATTATTATTATTATTGTTATTATATTAATTGTGCATCATTTTGTAAGATTATGTTTCATAATGTGAGTGACATATTAATTTTAGTCGTTATTGGAAGAATACCCCAAATGCTTTCTTGTGTCCGTCGATAATGTAGGCTCCAATCAGATGCAACAAATTAGGGCTCAGCTCAGGGGTCATGGAGGTATGCATGTTCCACGATTTTACTTTGATTTCGCGAAACGTTAATTTTAATAAATTGTCCTTCGTCGGCCAAGCTGTTTGTTTATGCATTGTGTAAGTCTGAATAGTTTCTCAACCGATACCTACAGTCAAGAGTCCATAATTTATTAATTTATATTATAGAAGAAGAGTAAGCCACTAGAGGGCTTCTCTTCTTGGCATTGCGTGACGGTGCTCCGACCACAATACACGAATGTTCCCCCGTTTGGTGGGGGGGGGTAGGCAAAAGGGGTCCCCGTTTGGTGGGGGGTATGCAAAAGGGGTCCCCGTTTGGTGGGGGGTAGGCAGAATGGGATACCCGTTTGGGGGGGGGGGGGTGGTGAAGTCAGGTTAAGATTTGATGAATCTGATTGGCTGTTGGCGACCCCCCCCCACCAAACGGAGTATGCGCTGTCGATTTGGTCGACCCCCCCCCACCAAACGGGGGAACATTCGCTTATTGTGGTCGGACCACCGTTACGCAATGCCAAGAAGAGAAGCCCTCTACTGGCTTACTCTTCTTCTTATATATAGTGCAATTATGCACTCTTGCTACAGTCCTATGCAAATGAACTCAATTTCATTCTGATTTCAGAGCTTCTTATGGGTAAAAACACCATGATTCGAAAAGCTATACGAGGCCATCTGGCAAAGAACAGTGCACTCGAAAAGTAAGCACAGTTATGTTCTCATGCGATACTGGCTTAGTAGGACCCGATTAGAAACTAACCTACGGACGGACGGATATTATACTGCGTCAGACAGCAACAGTCACATTCGAATGTTGATAGATGCAGTTGGCGTCTTGGATAATTGTACAGAGAATTCTGTCAGTGGCTCAGTGTTGCCCAACCTACCAAGTTAAACTGTGGTGGATGCGCAACCGCTGTCGGTTATATAATCAATCAAAGCAACTGTATTTTAATCTTGGAACATTTTTCAGGCTACTTCCTCATATTGTGGGAAATGTTGGATTCGTATTCACAAATGGGGATTTGTCAGATGTAAAGGAAAGAATCTTAAGCAACAGAGTGAGCCCTGATTTAAATTTTACATTTGACAAAATGTGGTAAACTAACGACGCAGTATGTATGTGACAACTGTAAATCTGAGGTCATCAGGCCAGATAAAGGGTGACAAGCGCCCATAGTCACCATTGAGCACCTACGTGGGTGCTATGTGTTGAAGTTCGTAATTAGAGAAACCAGCTTTAGGAAAATTTCTACCTTCAACACAAAAACTGAACTGATGAGCGTTACATGACAGTTTTGTGTTGGTTGAATTAGATACCCAGTTGAGGCAGATGTGGGTGGTTCAACCGTTATCTTGCAGAACAAGCTCAAACTAAGAACTAAGGGCTGTGGCTTACGTAAATCGCTGACAGACGGAAAGCATGGAGCAACAAAAGTTCCCAGTTGAATAAAACAGATACCGGTTTTCTATTTTAGGTCGCTGCTCCAGCTAAGGCTGGAACGATTGCTCCTGTGGATGTGAAACTTGAGCAACAGAACACTGGTCTAGGTCCTGAAAAGACTAGTTTCTTTCAGGCTTTGAATATTCCTACCAAAATTTCGAAAGGAACCATTGAAATATTGGTATACATGTTTGCATTTGAAAACTTTTTTACTGCCTAAATATGCTAAAGCCCCGACTAAAGAATTGTGAGAGACTTTTGCCAATTATCATGAACCTTAATCTGTCTGTACCAGATGAAGCCAGTGTACAAAATTAAAACTGCAACAAAGATTGTGGATAACAGTTGCAGAATTTTACTCTCTATTGTAATTTACTCCGGAATGAATTCGTAGAGCATTTTGTAGCAATTTAGTACTTCTTTCTAGTAATAACGCTTTATTCGTCACATTTTAGACGGATGTCCACTTGATCAAAAAGAATGAAAAAGTGGGAGCATCGGAAGCTACTTTACTTCAAATGCTGGGAATAAAACCTTTCAGTTATGGTCTCATTATACAGCAAGGTAATTCTTTGAACAGTGCCTCTCTGTACAGCCACTCATTAACAAACAGCCACCGCTCTGCTTTAGTTGAGGATTCTCTAACCTTCCCAAAAGAGTGCGGCACTGTTGCCTGAGGGGATTTGCGAAGTATACATCTATATGCATGAGGAGGAACACATGAAAACATAGAAAATATGAAAAAATCAAAATAAAAGACGGCGCGTGGCGGTTTATCAGATGAAGTTCTATATAGAATTTGTAGTTTTGCAAACATACTGAAGGCTTGTTTGTATTTTACTGCTGTCTACTCTTGTCTTATAGTTTATGACAGTGGTAGCATATTTGATGCAGCAATCTTGGACATTACTACTGATGATTTGAGGTCAAGATTTCTGCAGGTATATACGTTTCTCAACGTTTGATGATTGTCGGTTTCTGCTTGTTTTTCACACTGTTTGATTTTTATCTAATGACCTAATATAGTAGGTAGGTAGTTTTAATTAGCCAGCATGAAAGCTTAAGTCTTGAAAGCTTTATACTGTATAATTTTTAGGGAGTTCAAAATATTGCCGCTCTCAGTTTAGCAATCAACTATCCAACATTGGCCTCAGTACCCCACAGTATCTGTAATGGTTTTCGCAATCTGCTTGCCTTGGCTGCTGTCACAGATGTAACCTTCAAGGAAGCTGAAACGGTCTGTTCGTTAAACAATATAGTTTCGATTGATTTCGTTATAAGTTATATATGTTGATAGTTGTTTAACAGACATGTGCAGGAGGGGAAGTTTGGTGGGGGGGGGGAAGGCGGCCGGTGGCCGCCGCAAAGCTGGATTTTTCCGGTTTTCTGCCAAAAAACAGGAATAATCTGGATTTGGGAGGTGAGGGACCTCTCGGGGGGGGGGGGGGGTGAGGTCCAGGTCTGGGGGGTGACCCCCAACCCCCCCCCTGAAATACATGTATGGTGTTTAATATTATTCAGGTTTGACTCTTAAAGATGTGTACTGTGTCTGTCGGCCTCAAGATTTTAATTTCTATATGATTTTATCCGCATTCCTGGTAGCAATACCTATTTACTTCTGTTAGGTGTTTTAAGTGTTCTTGTTCCAGATGAAGCAACTGCTCGCGGATCCGTCTAAGCTGGCGGAATTGTTGGCAGCTGTCCCACCTCCAGCAGCTGCAAGCGCCGATGCTGCGGCTTCTGCAGAGGCTGAGAAAAAGCCCGAGCCAGCTGCTGAAGAAAGTGATAGTGACGAAGACATGGGACTGGGCCTATTTGATTAACCATGTTTTCTTAGACTAAATGTACAATTATGCTGTAAGGATATATTAATAGAGTATTTAAAACTATAATACTTATTTTTAATTTATTGTTTAGTTCTGGTTTTGCACAAGTAAAAGTATTTTGCAGTTAGCTTAGCACTAAGGTGACGAACAGACCTCGTTGTTTGTGCATTTAAAAGTATAACCAAGAGTACATAATGATAAGAGTATGACAAGCGTAACATTCTCTGCAGTGAAGGCCAAAACTATGCTATGTGCGCTATCGGCTGACCCCCCCCCACGAATTGTCCCCTCTCACACCGCCCTATATGGATACGTGGTCCAAACGGGGGTCGCTCACTGCTTTGCATAATTACACGTTGAAATTAATAGCGGCCCAATTTGGGGAGGGGGTTTAAGCGTGTATGTTTAACACTTGCATGTAAAAAACATGCTAAGCGAGTGAGTGACCCCCGTTTGGAACTATGTACCCATATAGGGGCGGAGGGGGTCAATTTGTGGGGGGTAAGCCGTTAGCGCGCATCGCATAGTTTTTGCCTTCACTGCATAGAGTGTTAGGCTTGTCATACTCTTATCATTATGTACTCTTGGTATAACTAAAGCAGCGTAGTATAATACTCCACGCGACTGATTTAAGCATTGCTTGACGACGGCCAAAGAATGTATGTAGAAATGCAATCGCAATCAAAGACTAAATCTGGAAGAACAGTGAAGCACTTTATTTTTCTTTTTTTAGCAATTTATATTTGTGTGGTTGAATTTGCTTTGCTACATATTTGCTATGTACTATTTGGATTATATATGTTATTAATAGCTTTATTTGAACATCTGATTATGGTTTTGCTAAACTACGGTGGTCAATAAACCAGATATTCTCCATTTAAATACTATTTTTTCTCCGGGTTTGTGGCCAAATTTGAATCAAACGCCAGTGATTGAGGATTCACTCTCTTATTCAAAGCCAAGGTTTTAAGGCAAGCAAAAATAAGCTGCTTCAAATATACCAAACATGATTTCATTAATTCTCTGATCTAGAAAAAGTAAAAGACAAAGTGTATACAGTAGAAAATCATAGGATTTTTAATCAAGATGGATTACATACAAATCGCGGTATAGTTAAGGGTGTAGTGTTGTTTCAGTAGCCAATTTTAATAGTTCCATTTTCAGTTTCAGTTTTAGTCGTTTAATTCGTTACCGTAAAATATGTACCTTCAGTTTCCGTTTCAGTTTCAGTCCGCGGACCAAAATAGTTTCAGTTTCAGTCAAGATTCAGCCCGCACTCGGCAGCGTAAAATATTTTAAGTTTCAGTTTTAGTTTCAGTCGGAGTTTTAGTTGCAGTTTCAGGTAACTAAAAAGTGTAGTTTCCAGCCTTCACAGTTTATTTAGTGATTATTCAACTTCTCCTGCTTCAATATTAACAAATCGCTGCTTAACCCTTAAATGCATAAGCTATTTTACCGACGTTAACGCATAACCTGGGTCAATTTGACCCAACACTAATCTTAGCTTCGTGGATCATACTAAGTTGAAACAATGCTAACAAAAGCCTCAGAATAGCTTGGTAATTGGCAGGAAAACTGATAATTATATACTATCCTATCGTGGAATAGCAGCTGAAAACCATTTTTAGTCCAACTGCCACTCAGTACCCAGCCACATGTGGCGGTCAGTCAAAATAGCAATAGTTTTGAATCCCAAAATCATAACAGAATACTATTTCTGAAAGGAACACAACTTAGACACCCTTTTAGAAGCAATCTCCACTGTTATACAATTATTACCAGAAAGAGCCAGGACCCCACGGAATTGGCTAGTTAAGAGCAGGGTTTTTTTTTTTGGTTTTCGGATTTGCGTCAACCTTGCGTCCAGCTAATTTTAAGTTGCGTCCCGTTAAGAAATTTTGCGTCCAGGTAAAATTATTGTTTTAGCGTGTTTTATATGCAAAAATTGTATTATTTATAGAAATGTCGATTATTTCTTTAGTGAAACATAATTTAATCGTATGACAAAGTACTTAGAATGGTGATGCTACTGAACAGTAATGTACGATTACAAAATATGTGAAATACGCCATATATAGACAACGAGGGGTCTGGGGGCGGAGCCCCCCCAGAAGTTGAGAATTTTTTTTGCGATTACGAAAAAATCCGTAATGCAAATGTTCAAAACGATCTAATTGGCATCTATTGTATCTAACACATATCATGACCAATTTTCGATATTATTGACACACATTTATTCAGATGTTTTGATGTTATAGTTAATTATTAAGAATTAGTTAAATGCTATTAAATTAATATCATTCAAAAGAAAGGCGGTAATCTTGTTTCGAAAACTCTGAGAACTAATGAATCCCGAAAATATTATGGCAAAAAAGCAGCGGGGGGTCTGGGGGGCGGAGCCCCCCAGAAGTTGGAGAAATTTTTTGAAATTACGGATAAATACGGTATGAAAATGATTAAAAAGATTAGTTTGTCATCAGTTACATTTAGCTAAAATACCTAATGCATTTTTTGTGTAAATTACATTTGTAAATTATAGAATTTTGAGTTGTTTTCATTTTGAGAAGTCGGTATCAATAAACAAAGAGCGTGTATGCGATGCGTAGTGCAGTATTAATCAAAGGCAAAAACAGTAAAATATTAACGTTGGTTACGATTACGAATACGATTGATTAACCCTTTAATGCCTGAATTTCTTCAGGACAAACGTTTTTCGATGACTGCGCGAGTTGAATGCTTTAAATGAACCAAACCAAAAATTGGATACTCTACAAATTTGGTTGGCATTCGGTAATTAAGGGAGTAACCCCCAGAAGCTGAAAATGTTTTGAAAATCCAGTCAAGAACAAAATTTAGACTTTGAAAACTGTGCTAATGCAATTGTATGAACCTCATTACATTACATGATTCCAAAAATTTGGATATTCGGCTACCGCTACAAATTTTATTAATTATGGGCTTCGACCTATTATGTAGATAACTCAACTAATAAGTCAACAAGTACTGACACATTAGAAAGCGTTGGCATTCGATGGCATAGTGGAAAACACCAGGGGGTCTGGGGGGCGGAGCCCCCCAGAAATCGAGAAAATTTTTGGAAAATATAGAAAAATTGGTACTGGAAACATTTAAAGTTTTCACTCTTACAAAAGTGAATTTTTTCCCAAAATAATGTTGCGTCTAGCTTGCGTCCCGTTAAAATTTCGTTGCGTCAAGATAAGAAACTTTGCGTCCAGACGCACTTCTGGACGCAAAAAAAAACCCTGGTTAAGAGCCTTCTGCCAGCACCTTTGGGATACCTACCTAACGGTAGAGCTTATATCTGTTTGTTGTTGATACTGATTCCATAATTTGCCAGACGTTACCCCGTTACTACACAAGACTGTTTAGTACAGCCAACACTGGTCTTTGATGTCTAGCAGAATCGTGCTGCTCAAAATGCTGCCAAACAAACTCTGCTTGGTCTCCAAAAATAGATAAAATTGCACGAAATTTACCACTATTGTGCAAGAACAGCACACTTGAACCACCACAGCTGATGCGAGAAAACGCTGCTACCTGTTGCTCAATAGTCAAGTCTGAGTGTTACTTTGTGAATTTCATGACCTGGGTAAAATTGACTCAGGGGAAAATTATTAAAAATAATTTCTTCTGTCCAGAAGCAAGAATTTTCTTGCTGCTTTGACTTGGTTTTTAGTTGTATCAGAGAAGTTTGTGAGATGTCACAAGCAGTCGTCGGACAGCAAGCCTTTCTAAGCTGTACACAGTTGTTTAAACAAGGGGGTGGGACCTTGAGTGCCGCTATGCGTGCCGCTGTGCAAACCCTGAGTGCCGCTGTGTATACCTTGAGTGCCGCTGTGCAAACCCTGACTGACGCTGTGCAAGCCCTGAGTGCCGTAATGCAAGACATTAGTGTCACGTGTAATTAATGCGGGAATTGTAGACATTAGTGTCACGTGTAATTAATGCGGGAATTGTTGTGCCATAAATATATGTAGTTATCTTTAAAGATATATTCCCCATGGGAAACTGTACATAATTCACAATTAATCCTGTTTTTGTAATATATAGAAATAGAAAAGGCTAGAAATACTTATGATCAAATTATAATAAAAAACTTAACGTAACTATCTGCAATTTTAAAAAATTGAGACTTGGATCTCTTTAACTATTAACTAAGACCGAATTTAACTAATTCTTCCGAAATTGGAAACTGTATCCAATCTCGCATTAAAGTAATTTTCAGTAAATTGTTTTTCAAAAAACGTTTTGGTTCCCCTTGGACCCCCTTACCAAATAAAAAGTTAAAACTTTCCAAATTTTTTAAAATTTGAAAATTTTAAAATTTTTTAATTTATAAGTCGTCAGTATGCACCCATACCAAGAGTACATAATATAAGAGTGTGCCACTTGGCACACTCTATGTTATCAGAGCAAAAACTACTGCTCGCTAACGGCCCACCCCTCCCCCCCCCCGCAAATCAGACCCTAGTGACCCCACCCCGCAAATCAGTACCTAGTCGAAACGGGGGTACGCTCACTCGCTCTATGTTTATGTGCTTAAAGGTCACTTTGGTCAAAAATTGATAGTCACGGATTTCGCTCATTTTCACACATAATATGCCCCATACGTTCTCAAAAATAACTTAGAATATTAGCGTTCGAAATCAAACTGTGACAGAGTTATTCAGGTTCAAAGCCGGAAAACTTGAAAATTCGGTCGATGAGCCCTGCAAGGTCAGGTGAAGACCAAACGCGACTGAAAACAGAGTTAACCGATACACCAAATTAAAGCCTTTACTAAGGTAATATTTAAGTGCAGACGTGGCTCAAGGCCAGCTATCCAGGCGTTTATAGTGCATGCTTGAGTGCTGCACTGACCTACCCTTGCAGGACTCCCCAGTATAACTTTAACTCGTTTTATCTTGCACAGACAACATTTTAGACACATGGTTGTATGAGAAAAGTTGCTCCTCGTTCCATTAGCTATCGATTGATACCCATATTGTCTATATTTGGAAAAATTTTGAAATTGACATTTTTCACCTGTAAAGAACAAAGGTGCCGCCACAGCAGCATGTTCAATATTGACGCATTTGTTTTGACCACATTATGTGACAGACATAGATGTATTAATTAATCTGCCAAGTTTGGTGATTTTTCACCACATAATGAGTGAGAAATTATCAAGAGAATGTGAAAATTATGAAAAATGGCCATTTTTAGCAAAATTTGCTGTTTTTGTGGCAAGTTTTTTGAGCTTACTGTAGATGATAGAAACATGCGAGTACTTTCATAAGACGTGGTTTTATGCGTAGAGTGCAGCTATCTATTGGCCGTTTCTGTAGCCTTTGCCAATCGTTCAGGACAAGCAAAAGAGTACCGTAGGTCCTGTTTTTCATGGTCCAAAAATGGCCGATTTTCCAAAATTCTGAATGTAAAAATTCGCCAAAAGTCCAATACTGAACAGAATCGCTTCAGAGGAGATAGCTGCACTCTACAATATGTCCTTAATGGTTCTGAAAAGGTTTGAGAGTTCTGACTCTTATACAGCGCAAAACGTTTTCTGCCACAAACTTTTTAACCTAACTTTTTCATTTTCCTATGTTTAACACATGTCGAGGTCACCTTTAAGGGCCTGTACAGAACGATAGACGCAATATTTCGCAAAACGCTCTTGTCTTGTTTCGCGGACCCATGGGGACTACAAAATATGTGAAAATTAGCAAAATCGGAGATGGTCGAAAAATCGGCAAAAAAGTGACGCCCCCCTTAAGCTCGAAAACACAAGCAGTGCGTGCGCGAATTTTGTGCCTGCTTCGAGTTTTAGAACGCAAACATAGCGCACAAAATTCTTTGAAGTGAAGGGTCTAATTTGCGGGGGTGGGGGTGGGCCGTTAGCGAGCAGAGCATAGTTTTTGCTCTGATAACAGAGAGTGTGCCTAGTGGCACACTCTTATATTATGTACTCTTGCTCATACTAAATTTCAAGGTTATTGGTCAGAAAATGAAAAGTTATGGCTGGGAGGGAAAAGCGTAAGAGATTCGAGAAATTATTAGAAAATAATTTGCAATTTAAAATCTAAGACTTTTCAACACTTCTAAGATTTAAATAATTTAGTATTTTTAAGTATCTAAAGAATAAGTTTTCATGATTTGGTATTTGGTATGATCATATTTCATGGTTCATACATGATAATTGCTATTTATAAAAATTTAGAAATTTGTTCGAGTCAAGAAAATGGTTTAAAAATGAATATTTTCAGATTGGGTATTAAATATCCTATGCGCATAACGACGACATCATAACTGGTGACGTCACAAATTAAAGTAACCGCTAAACATGACTGTTTGTCAAATAAAAATTACAATTACTTGTATCGTAAAACTCATTTTAATGAATTGTTACATTAAGTAACAGACAAGGCATTTATTTCCTTTCAAACCTTATATGATTTTGACAATTCATTTGACAAAACAATTATCGTAATCGTCTTGCGTAGAGACTAAGGGCCATTTCGCAAAAAGAGCTTAAACGGCTTAGCTTAAACTTGCAATTTATTTACGAAAAGCTACCTCGGCTTAAACGGCTTAAACGGCTTAAATGGCTTAAACGGCTTAAATTTAAACCGGTTAAGCCGACCTTTTCATAAATAACCGTCGGCTTAACTTTTAAGCCGAATCCTTTTCATAAAAAGCACATCGGCTTAAAAATGTAGCGGCTTAAAATTAAGCCTTTTAAGCCGACCTCCTTTTCGTAAATAGTTATGGTTTAAGCCGTTTATGCCGGTGGCTTAAAATGTAGTGCAAATTCACTGTTTTTAAGCCGCGTAAAATCACGCGCTTAAACGGCTTAAATCGTGGTTGTAGTCATGTTTAAACGCACGTAACTTTCTTAATATTCGTAGTACATCAACACTATTTATATAAAAATGGAGCTCACAATGAGATGAATCCAGTGGCAATGATCCTACAATTTTAACTGTAGGCAAATATTCAAAAAGTAGCCCCAAATTGATAAATCGTCGTCTATACTGCTCGATACAGTATTATACCAGCTTTATAAAGTTAAAAAATACTTTTTGTTAACTCAACTTAAGTTATTCTCTATCTTTCCTGGTTATAAATGTATGCTCCAGCCTTGTAATCCACATAAAACTGTGGACGTTTCCAGCAAAAGTGTCAATCGTCAATTTGTTTTATTTGTATTATTTGTTTGCTGATAACCGTTCAATTTACCAATTGTTTACAATCTTTCTTCATGATTACTGTTAAAAATATTATTATTGAGATGGAGATATCGGACAAACGCTTCTTCTACCCGAGGACTTCACATCCAGAACGGCAGGACTATTTAAGATAATTTGGCCACTATATACTTAACTTCAAATGCAAAAATGCAACTTGTTTCTAGTTTCTGCAGGCAGGTTTCAGTTTTAGTGAAAACGACACCTATGTAAACTGAAGCTTATTTGGGAAGAGAGCAGGAACTGATATTAGCAAATTTATGTCGCCTTTGCAACTGAAAATTAGGTTAGCTAAAGATACTGAAACGTGGACTGATACTGGCAAAAGCAGTTCCTTTTAGACATGACAATTTTAAGGTTATAAGCTGCGATTATGTTGATTTTGTGGTTTAGGAGAGGCTGACTGTAGACTAATCTTCAAGTTCAGCTTATACGGAATAAGAATAAGGCAATACAATACGGAGTGAAACAGAAACTTGAAAACTAAACTAATACTATATTTCTGCGGTGACTGAAATTATTTTGTGCTGACGACTATACTTTGACCAATACTGAGATCGAACGTAGCCCTGTCGAATGAAAGAAGTGTGTGAAGCAGGCCTGGATTCGGCTTAAACAGCAATTAGGGGTGGGTCGCTTTTTGGCCGATTTTTCGACCTCCGATTTTGCTCATTTTTGCATACCTAATTTATTCTCCCAGTCCCAACGAGTCCGCAAAACAAGATAATACCGTTTTGCGTAATATTACTTCTATCGTTCTGTAGAGCCTTTCAAAGGCGACCTTGACATGTTTTAAACATAGGAAAATAAAAAAGTTAGGTTAAAAAGTTTGTGGCAGAAAATTTTTAGCCGTATACAAGATACAGCGATACAACATTGCACACATGTTTAGGACTTACCATAGAGTGCAAGTAACCCTGCTGGTACAATTCTGTTAAGTAGAGGATTTTTAGCGGTTTTTCAAAATTTTGGAAAATTGGTGCTTTTTGTACCATGAAAAGCAGGGCCAACAAATCATTTTGGTCTCTCCTGCACGGCTGACAAAAGCTACAGAAATCGCTTTTAGATAGTAGCGCTCTGCGTATATACAGAATTTGTAAGACAGTAGTCGCAAATTTTTACCACTTGTAGTGCCCTCAAAAAACTTGCCACAGAATGTGCGAATTTTGCCAGAAATCGTAATTTTCCACAATTTTCACGAGTTTTTAGATAATTTCTTACTCATTATCCATTCGAAAGTCATCAAATATGGCACACAAGTTTTTCAATATCTGCCAAGTATTGTGGTAACGACAAATGCTTCAAGGTTGAACTTTTTGTCCTATTGGTTCCTTTGATGGTCTCATATGGATCAAATTTATCAATTTTTGAATTTTTCAAAAATAGTCAAATTGGTATCATTCGATATCTAATGATGCGCTGAACAACTTTTCTAATAGAAGTATGTGTCAGAAATGTAGTATCTGAAAGTTAGAGCAAATTAAAGTTTGAGGGCCAGTTAGCTGAAAAAGGCTCAGTTCACAATTGAAGAATGTACTGTGAACGACTGGCTGGATATCCCGGAGTCGTTTTAGTAATAAAATATTAGCCAACCCACAGAATTAATGTGCCATATTTACTTGACCAAAATTTCGCTACCGTTCTGTCTCAACATGACCTTGGAGAGCAAATCACAGTGATTTTCAAGTTTTCCAACTTTATAGCTGAAAATCTCTGCCACAGTTTGATTTCGAACTCTAATGTATTATCTTGTTTCTGAGAACATATGCACCTCTACTGTTTGCGAAAATGAGCGAAATCCGTAACTGTCGATTTTGACCCAAACCGACCCCCCCCCTTTAACGAATACCATTAGCGAATCATGATGGCAGACTGACCGACCGCGACCGCGAACATGACCTCACCTTAAAACAGGCTTACTTAAATAATCACATGTGATTAAATACATTAAAGCAAGAGTCCATGATAATTTCCCTTATATTATAGAGGAAGAGTAAGCCACTAGAGGGCTCCTCTTCTTGGCATTGCGTAACGGTGCTCCGACCACAATACGCGAATGTTCCCCCGTTTGGGGGGGGTCAACCAAACCGACAGAGCATATCCCCCCTCCGTTTGGTGGGGGGGGGGTAGCAGGAAAGAGGTCTCCGTTTGGTGGGGGGAGGGTAGCCAACAGCCAATCAGATTGCAGAAACCCCCCCTCCGTTTGGTGGGGGGGGGGCGGTAGAGCAGAGGATTACGGTAGTTTTTGTGCTATTCCAAAATGGGTCCCCGTTTGGGGGGGTCGCAAAAAGTGGTCCCCGTTTGAGGGGGGGGGGTCGCCAGCAGCCAATCAGAATGAGCCAAACTTAGCCTGCTTGAGCGACCCCCCCCAAACGGGGACCCCCTTCTGCCTACCCACCCCCACCAAACGGGGACCCCTTTTGGCTAACCCCCCCAACAAACGGGGACCACTTCCGGCTACCCCCCCCCGGTTTGGTCGACCCCCCCCAAACCGGGGAACATTCGCGTATAGTGGTCGGTGCACCGTTACGCAATGCCAAGAACAGGAGCCCTCTAGTGGCTTACTCTTTATAATATAAGGAATTAATTATGGACTCTTGATTAAAGTTATCAGAATGCAACAGTAATACTTAATCTCTTCTTCTCCTGCATTTTTTCGGCAGGTAGGCTCAGCATAAAGTAATTTATTGTGTCTGCTATAGTCGTAAAGACAAATTTAACTTGGGTGATAAATAGTGAAGATTATGCTACAATCATACAGAATGAAAGCCCGCTTTCGCTTTTATTAATAGTGAAAATGCTTTCATATATAATAGGCTTAAAGGGCTTAAAAGGGCTTAGCTTAAACGGCTTAGCTTAAGGGGGGGGGGTCCATTTTCGGCCGATTTTTCGACCATCTCCGATTTTGCTCATTTTCACATATTTTGTTGTCCGATTGGTATATTTTAACGAGTTTTTGAAATAAAGGTCGGATCTCTTACGGTTAGCGAGTAATTTCACCTCAAAGTTGATGTCAGTATGTGTTAAACATAGGAAACGGAGAAAGTGGTGATTTTTTCCGTGCGCCAGAGAAATCTCGCCAACGACAAAACGGATCACTTCAACGTCCATCTTATATCATAAATACGATCTAGAAGGGTGATTTGTAGGAAGCAGAATTTTAATTTAGGGCTTCAAAAATTTTTAATAATTTTTTAAGTTTGCGAACAGCCAAATTTGACTGTTTTGCAACGTTGGAATTGGGGGTCAGCAACTTTGATGAAATATTCTGAAAGCTGTAAGGCCTAATTAAAAATTCTACTTCCTACAAATCACAGCTTATGACAAGACAATTCGAACGATACCAATTGATCCTGGTTAACTCCGTTCGATTTCGAGATTTCTCTGGCGCAGAAATCTCAATTTTTAGCAAAATTTTGAAAATTCCTGTTTTTTGGCAAATAACATAGAGCTATGGCAACACAGACCTATAAAATGTTAGACTATCTATTTGCGCACCATTATTGATGACTTTAGGTCGATTTTGGGCACAAATGGTGCAGGATAGTGCACCCAGTTGGTCGCTGGGGTTAAATATGGGGGACTGACAACCATAATCTCAAAAATAGCGATTTTTCAAATTTTTCGAAATATGTTAAATTTTATATCAATCGAAAGCTCTCATTGTCCTGAACATTTTTTCTTCTTGGACTATTGCCCGAAAATGCACCAAATTCAAATTATCGGCCGTTAAATGATTTTCGTTTTCAAGGCTTTCCAGCGCCGGTGCTACTCCCTAAAATCACTAAATAAAGTAATAAAGAAAGGTTTTCCCATCTAAAGCTACCCTAACTTCTTTGTTTGCATCAGATAACAAACATACAACCGAATGAAGCTCCATTCTCAACGAAGTTCAGGTGTAAAGTGCCTTTATTTCCTGCGGCACCGCCGTTTTCACTTGTTTTCAAATTTCATGCAATTAATAGCAGGTTACTCGTTAAGTACTGAACGAAACTACTCGAAATTGAAACTCGATATGCAGGACATATGTGACAAAATTTTGTGTGAAAATGACCAAAATCCGTGACCATAAAATTTTTTATGGTGGACCCCCCCCTTAAATGGCTTAAAAATCCTTTTCATAAATAATCGGCTTAACCGGCTTAACCGGCTTAAATTAAGCCGTTTAAGCTAAGCCGTTTAAGCCGCCTAAGCCGTTTAAGCCGTTTAAGCCATTTAAGCCAACTATTTATGAAAAGGAATTTTTAAGCCGTTTAAGCCTTTTAAGCTAAGCCGTTTAAGCTAAGCCGTTTAAGCTTTTTACGAAAAGGCCCTTAGACTTTTAAGGTTCGCACAGCGGCACTCAGGGTTTGCACAGCGGCACTTCGGTTTGCACTCCGGCACTGAAAAGTTTGCACAGCGGCACCTAATCGTGAGAACATGCACAATTACAATTCAGGTTTTTAAAAAATATATTTGTTTAACTATTCACCACAATTAGTTAGTTAATTGGTTGTATTAGTTAGTTAGTTGTATCATAGTTTTTTAGTGAGAACCAGAAAAGTTGGTTACAAGTGACTGTTGTTGTAGATTGTTCGTTGTTTTTTGAAATTGTATTCAATTGAATTTTGTTACTTCAATTTTGATGGCAAACCCAGTAAACTAAGCTAAAACTGTGGTCAAGGAGTTCTCGTCTCAAGTTCTTCCCTCAGACACATCTACTGTATATGTCATGTCGAAAACACAAATTTAACGCAATTGCAAATTTCGTTAACGAAAACGCAAATTTGCGTTTACGTTGACGAAAACACAAATGGTCCTCTCCCATAAGGCTGATTGGACTGTCAACATGGTTTGATATGACTTGGCCCAACTCTGAATTGGCCCAATAACTATGATTGGTTGTTTCGCACAACGCCACATGCCCAATTAAATACAAAAGAACGCAAACGTGTGTATGCATACGTATCTTAAGGTGGTGATTCCTTTTGGAGACATCAACTTTGAACCCTTATTACTCATTCGTTACCTGGAGTTAAGAAGCCACTTTTATATCAAAATGGAGCTTAACATTTTTTCTTTCTGCATTTTCGAAGTACTTTAATTTTCCAGATTTTTTGCAGACTGTAGTACATTTTTTCGTGAGGCATCGATTATACCATTCGATACCTCTATCAAATACCTGGGGACCCTTTTTTAGTTATTATGAAACCGCTCTTCGTAATGGAGATATTAGCTAAAATGTAGCGCAACCTGGATTTTTCCTACTTTTCCCAACTTTAGCAAGCGACCACTTTAGCTAGAAAGCAGCAATCGGGGCGACTAAAAAAGGGTCCCTGGGTATTTTTGTGTAAAACATGTCTAGTAAGTGGCAACTCTCTATCATGCATAGTAAATGCCCCACAATCGCTGGAAAAATATGGTCATGTTTTTGCAAAAACTACATTTTTTATGATAGCAGCATACAGGATAGCGTTTAGAAGATTATAACGCCATGCATAATTGGCCTCGACGGGACCTTCAAATTGACGCCATTCGTTTAATTATACGGCTTGCGTAGCTCAAGAAATGGCGGATTATTTGATTTCTGCAAAAATAACAAGTTTTCAACGCCAATATAAGAAAATCAGCTATATCTCACTATAGAGAAACGCTAGAAAGGTGCTTTACAAAGCAAAAATGTAGATCTCAACAAGATCTTTCGGATGAATATAATCATAGCTATGCAACTACTGTCTAATTGTCAAAAATCGGCAAAACCCGCCCTGAGAGGAGACGTCGAAATTTTGATGTGGGATTGCGCGGAGGGTGTTAAGAATGCTAAAAGAACTTATTTTGGAAAGTTTCATCAAATTTCATCATGATTTGGACCGTCAACCAATAATATGTGCCCAAAAGGAATCACCACCTTAAATGTCATATATTTTATACTCGTGTTGTATATTGTAAAGAAACAGAAGTTTAAAACTGGCGCACAATTGGTGTGTCACCTTGTTTTCCTGTGTTTTACTACAAAGAAGGAATAGTTTCTTCTGCACTTCTACAGGAAAACAACCCAAGACTATTCTACACTACAACTGTTGACATCTAGTCTAATACTTTGTCAGTTGTATATATATTAATATCCAAACACACTACGTTAAAAATACATATATATATATACATTTGTTTTTGTGTTGCAGGAGCTCCATGATTAACGCTTAAGGAAAGACCTGAAGACGGACCACCAGGATTAACGAATTCTACGAAACCTTTGAACTTTTTCATATATAAATTGTTCTGATATAAATTCTGTCTTAGTAAAATCACTGCATTCGATTTAAATTGTTAGCATTATAATTCGAATAGAAAGAAAGTCTCCTTTAGAAGTCTAATTAGTTATAGTTTTCCTTTTCACACAAGTACTTAAGACGAGACTTATTACAATATCACAGTTTGCCTGATCTTCTTTTTAAACTTAGAAGGAACATACACATATCAGTCAACGCTGTCCAACAAGTCCCTCCTTAGCAGTGCAACAATGGTAAACACAAGACAACAAGTAAACAACAGAGCAAAGACTCTATCATAAGGAAAAGGAATATAGGATAACATGGAGTCTCTCTTTTCCTGTAGAAGTGCAGAAGAAACTATTCCTTCTTTGTAGTAAAACACAGGAAAACAAGGTGACACACCAATTGTGCGCCAGTTTTAAACTTCTGTTTCTTTACAATATACAACACGAGTATAAAATATATGACATTTAAGGTGGTGATTCCTTTTGGGCACATATTATTGGTTGACGGTCCAAATCATGATGAAATTTGATGAAACTTTCCAAAATAAGTTCTTTTAGCATTCTTAACACCCTCCGCGCAATCCCACATCAAAATTTCGACGTCTCCTCTCAGGGCGGGTTTTGCCGATTTTTGACAATTAGACAGTAGTTGCATAGCTATGATTATATTCATCCGAAAAGATCTTGTTGAGATCTACATTTTTGCTTTGTAAAGCACCTTTCTAGCGTTTCTCTATAGGAGTATATAGCTGATTTTCTATATTGGCGTTGAAAACCTGTTATTTTTGCAGAAATCAAATAATCCGCCATTTCCTTGAGCTACGCAAGCCGTTAACTCAACGAGATGGGCGTCATTTGAAGGTCCCGTCGAGGCTTTGTGGCGTTATTCTTTAAACGCTATCTGATATGCTGCTATCGAAAAATGTGTTTTTGCAAAACATGACCATATTTTTCCAGCGATTGTGGGGCATTTACTATGCATGATAGAGAGTTGCCACTTACTAGACATGTTTTACACAGAAATACCCAGGGACCCTTTTTAGTCGCCCCGATTGCTGCTTTCTAGTAAAGTGGTCGCTTCAAAGTTGGAGAAAAGTAGGAAAAATCCAGGTTGCGCTACATTTTAGCTAATATCTCCATTACGAAGAGCGGTTTCATAATAACTAAAAAAGGGTCCCCAGGTATTTGATAGAGGTATCGAATGGTATAATCGATGCCTCACGAAAAAATGTACTACAGTCTGCAAAAAATCTGGAAAATTAAAGTACTTCGAAAATGCAGAAAGAAAAAATGTTAAGCTCCATTTTGATATAAAAGTGGCTTCTTAACTCCAGGTAACGAATGAGTAATAAGGGTTCAAAGTTGATGTCTCCAAAAGGAATCACCACCTTAAGATACGTATGCATACACACGTTTGCGTTCTTTTGTATTTAATTGGGCATGTGGCGTTGTGCGAAACAACCAATCATAGTTATTGGGCCAATTCAGAGTTGGGCCAAGTCATATCAAACCATGTTGACAGTCCAATCAGCCTTATGGGAGAGGACCATTTGTGTTTACTCAACGTAAACGCAAATTTGCGTTTTCGTTAACGAAATTTGCAATTGCGTTAAATTTGTGTTTTCGACATGACATACACAGTAGATGTGTCTGAGGGAAGAACTTGAGACGAGAACTCCTGACCACAGTTTTAGCTTAGTTTACCTGGGTTTGCCATCAAAATTCAAAGTAACAAAATTCAATTGAATACAATTTCGAAAAACAACGAACAATCTACAACAACAGTCACTTACAGAACCAACTTTTCTGGTTCTCACTAAAAAACTATGAACAACTAACTAACTAATACAACCAATTAACTAAAATTGTGGTGAATAGTTAAACAAATATATTTTTTAAAAACCTGAATTCGTAATTGTGCATGTTCTCACGATTAGTGCCGCTGTGCAAACTTTTCAGTGCCGGAGTGCAAACCGAAGTGCCGCTGTGCAAACCCTGAGTGCCGCTGTGCGAACCTTAAAAGTCTAAGGGCCTTTTCGTAAAAAGCTTAAACGGCTTAGCTTAAACGGTTTAGCTTAAAAAAGGCTTAAACGGCTTAAAAATTCCTTTTCATAAATAGTTGGCTTAAATGGCTTAAACGGCTTAAACGGCTTAGGCGGCTTAAACGGCTTAGCTTAAACGGCTTAATTTAAGCCGGTTAAGCCGGTTAAGCCGATTATTTATGAAAAGGATTTTTAAGCCATTTAAGGGGGGTCCAGCATAAAGCATTTTATGGTCACGGATTTTGGTCATTTCTCACACAAAATTTTGTCACATATGTCCTGCATATCGAGTTTCCAATTTCGAGTAGTTTCGTTCAGTACTTAACGAGTAACCTGCTGTTAAGTAGCATGAAATTTGAAAACAAGTAAAACGGCGGTGCCGCAGGAAATAAAGGCACTTTACACCTGAACTTCGTTCGAGAATGGACTTCATTCGGATTGTATGTTTGTTATGATGCAAACAAAGAAGTTAGGGTAGCTTGTAGATGGGAAAACCTTTCTTTATTACTTTATTTGAGTGATTTTAGGGAGTAGCACCGGCGCTGGAAAGCCTTGAAAACTGAAAATCATTTAACGGCCGTAATTTGAATTTTGGTGCATTTTCGGACAATAGTCAAAGAAGAAAAATGTTCAGGACAATGAGAGCTTTCGATTGATATAAAATTTAACATATTTCGAAAAATTTGAAAAATCGCTATTTTTGAGATTATGGTTCTCAGTCCCCCATATTTAACCCCAGCGACCAACTGGGTGCACTATCCTGCACCATTTGTGCCCAAAATCGACCTAAAGTCATCAATAATGGTGCGCAAATAGATAGTCTAACATTTTATAGGTCTGTGTTGCCATAGCTCTATGTTATTTGCCAAAAAACAGGAATTTTCAAAATTTTGCTAAAAATTGAGATTTCTGCGCCAGAGAAATCTCGAAATCGAACGGAGTTAACCAGGATCAATTGGTATCGTTCGAATTATCTTGTCATAAGCTGTGATTTGTAGGAAGTAGAATTTTTAATTAGGCCTTACAGCTTTGCAGAATATTTATCAAATTGCTGACCCCCAATTCCAACGTTGCAAAACAGTCAAATTTGGCTGTTCGCAAACTTAAAAAATTATTAAAAATTTTGAATCTTAAATTAAAATTCTGCTTCCTACAAATCACCCTTCTAGATCGTATTAGATATAAGATGGACGTTGAAGTGATCCGTTTTGTCGTTGGCGAGATTTCTCTGGCGCACGGAAAAAAATCACCACTTTCTCCGTTTCCTAAGTTTAACACATACTGACATCAACTTTGAGGTGAAATTACTCGCTAACCGTAAGAGATCCGACCTTTATTTCAAAAATTCGTTAAAATATACCAATCGGACAACAACAATATGTGAAAATGAGCAAAATCGGAGATGGTCGAAAAATCGGCCGAAAATGGACCCCCCTTAAGCTGAGCCGTTTAAGCTAAGCCCTTTTTTAAGCTCCTTTAAGCCTATTATATATGAAAGCATTTTCACTATTAATAAAAGCGAAAGCGGGCTTTCATTCTGTATGATTGTAGCATAATCTTCACTATTTATCACCCAAGTTAAATTTGTCTTTAGACTATAGCAGACACAATAAATTACTTTATGTGAGCCTACTGCGCGAAAAAAATGCAGGAGAAGAAGAGATTAAGTATTACTGTTGCATTCTGGATAACTTTAATCAAGAAGTCTATAATTAATTCCTTACAGTTATAAAGAGTAAGCCACTGAGGGCTCCTGTTCTTGGCATTGCACCGCACCGACCACCAGACTGCGATGTCCCCCGGTTTGGGGGGTGACAGACGGGGGGGTAGCCGTGGAAGTGGTCCCCGTTTGTTGGGGGGGGGGGTTAGCCAAAAAAGAGTCCCCGTAAGGTGGAGGTGGGAAGGCAGAAGGGGAGTTCGCGTTTGGGGGTCGCCTTGGCGAGCTAAGTTTGGCTCGAGTTCTGATTGGCTGCTGTACGATCTCCCCTCAAACGGGGACCTCTTTTTGCGACCCCCCCCAAACGGGGACCCATTTTGGAATAGCACAAAAACTACCGTAATCCTCTGCTCTACCGCCCCCCCCCCCACCAAACGGAGGGGGTGTTTCTGCAATCTGATTGGCTGCTGGCTACCCTCCCCCCACCAAACGGAGACCTCTTTCCTATACCCCCCCCACCACAAACGGAGGGGGGATATGCTCTGTCGGTTTGGTTGACCCCCCCGAGTCGGGGGAAACATTCGCGTATTGGGTCGGAGCACCGTTACGCAACGCCAAGAAGAGGAGCCCTCTAGTGGCTTACTCTTCCTCTATAACATGCGGGAAATTATCATGGACTCTTGCTTTAATGTATTTAATCATGTGATTATTTAAGTAAGCCTGTTTTAAAGGTGAGGTCATGGTTCGCGGTCGCGGTCGGTCAGTCTGCCATCGAGACTCGCTAATGGTATTCGTTAAAGGGGGGGGGTCAGTTTGGGTCTGCACCGGACAGTTACGGATTTCGCTCATTTTCGCAAACAGTAGAGGTGCATATGTTCTCCAGAAACAAGATAATACATTAGAGTTCGAAATCAAACTGTGGCAGGGAATTTTTCAGCTATAAAGTTGGAAAACTTGAAAATCACTGTGATTTGCTCTCCAAGGTCATGTTGAGACAGAACGGTAGCGAAATTTTGGTCAAGTAAATATGGCACATTAACTCTGTGGGTTGGCTAATATTTTATTACTAAAACGACTCCGGGATATCCAGCCAGTCGTTCACAGTACATTCTTCAATTGTGAACTGAGCCTTTTTCAGCTAACTGGCCCTCAAACTTTAATTTGTCTCTAACTTTCAGATACTACATTCTGACTTACATACTTCTATTAGAAAAGTTGTTCAGCGCATCATTAGATATCGAATGATACCAATTTGACTATTTTTGAAAAATTCAAAAATTGATAAATTTGATCCATATGAGACCATCAAAGGAACCAATAGGACAAAAAGTTCAACCTTGAAGATTTGGTTACCACAAATTGGCAGGAGGTATTGGAAAACTTGTGTGCCATATTTGATGACTTTGGAATGGATGAATGAGTAGAAATTATCTAAAAACTCGTGAAAATTGTGGAAAATTACGATTTCTGGCAAAATTCGCACATTCCGTGGCAAGTTTTTGAGGGCACTACAAGGGAAAAATTTGCGACTACTGTCTTACATTTTTGTGATATACGCAGAGCGCTACTATCTAAAAGCGGGATTTCTGTAGCTTTTGTCAGCCGTGCAGGAGAGACCAAAATGATTTGTTGGCCTGGGTTTTTCTGGTGCAAAAAGCACCAATTTTCCAAAATTTTGAAAAACCGCTAAAAATCCTCTACTTAACAGAATTGTACCAGCAGGGTTACTTGCACTCTTGGCAAAAAGTCCTAAACATGTGTGCAATGTTGTATCGCAGTATCTTGTATACGGCTAAAAATTCTCTGCCACAAACTTTTTAACCTAACTTTTTTATTTTCCTATGTTAAAACATGTCAAGGTCGCCTTTGAAAGGCTCTACAGAACGATAGAAGTAATATTACGCAAAACCGTTTATCTTGTTTGGCGGACTCGTTGGGACTGGGAGAATAAATTAGGTATGCAAAAATGAGCAAAATCGGAGGTCGAAAAATCGGCCAAAAAAGCGACCCACCCCTAATTGCTGTTTAAGCCGAATCCAGGCCTGCTTCACACACTTCTTTCATTCGACAGGGCTACGTCTTCGATCTCAGTATTGGTCAAAGTATAGTCGTCAGCACAAAATAATTTCAGTCACCGCAGAAATATAGTATTAGTTTAGTTTTCAAGTTTCTGTTTCACTCCGTATTGAGCCTTATGTATCCGTATAAGCGAACCAAGATAGGGTATCTTAAATAGTCCTGCCGTTCTGGATGTGAAGTCCTCGGGTAGAAGAAGCGTTTGTCCGATATCTCCATCTCAATAATAATATTTTTAACAGTAATCATGAAGAAAGATTGTAAACAATTGGGCAATTGAACTGTTATCAGCAAACAAATAATACAAATAAAACAAATTGACGATTGACACTTTTGCTGGAAACGTCCACAGTTTTATGTGGATTACAAGGCTGGAGCATACATTTATAACCAGGAAAGATAGAGAATAACTTAAGTTGAGTTAACAAAAAGTATTTTTTAACTTTATAAAGCTGGTATAATACTGTAACGAGCAGTATAGACGACGATTTATCAATTTGGGGCTACTTTTTGAATATTTGCCTACAGTTAAAATTGTAGGATCATTGCTTCTGGATTCATCTCATTGTGAGCTCCATTTTATTATAAATAGTGTTGATGTACTACGAATATTAAGAAAGTTACGTGCGTTTAAACATGACTACAACCACGATTTAAGCCGTTTAAGCGCAGTGATTTTACGCGGCTTAAAAACAGTGAATTTGCACTACATTTTAAGCCACCGGCATAAACGGCTTAAACCATAACTATTTACGAAAAGGAGGTCGGCTTAAAAGGCTTAATTTTAAGCCGCTACATTTTTAAGCCGATGTGCTTTTTATGAAAAGGATTCGGCTTAAAAGTTAAGCCGACGGTTATTTATGAAAAGGTCGGCTTAACCGGTTTAAATTTAAGCCGTTTAAGCCATTTAAGCCGTTTAAGCCGTTTAAGCCGAGTAGCTTTTCGTAAATAAATTGCAAGTTTTAGCTAAGCCGTTTAAGCTCTTTTTGCGAAATGGCCCTTAGTCTCTACGCAAGACGATTACGATAATTGTTTTGTCAAATGAATTGTCAAAATCATATAAGGTTTGAAAGGAAATAAATGCCTTGTCTGTTACTTAATGTAACAATTCATTAAAATGAGTTTTACGATACAAGTAATTGTAATTTTTTATTTGACAAACAGTCATGTTTAGCGGTTACTTTAATTTGTGACGTCACCAGTTATGATGTCGTCGTTATGCGCATAGGATATTTAATACCCAATCTGAAAATATTCATTTTTAAACCATTTTCTTGACTCGAACAAATTTCTAAATTTTTATAAATAGCAATTATCATGTATGAACCATGAAATATGATCATACCAAATACCAAATCATGAAAACTTATTCTTTAGATACTTAAAAATACTAAATTATTTAAATCTTAGAAGTGTTGAAAAGTCTTAGATTTTAAATTGCAAATTATTTTCTAATAATTTCTCGAATCTCTTACGCTTTTCCCTCCCAGCCATAACTTTTCATTTTCTGACCAATAACCTTGAAATTTAGTATGAGCAAGAGTACATAATATAAGAGTGTGCCACTAGGCACACTCTCCGTTATCAGAGCAAAAACTACGTATGCTCTGATCGCTAACGGCCCCCCCCCCCCCCCCCCCGCAAATTAGACCTTTCACTTCAAAAAATTTTGTGCGCTATGTTTATGTTCTAAAGCTCGAAGCAGGCACAAAATTCGCGCACACTGCTTGTGTTTTCGAGCTTAAAGGGCGTCACTTTTTTGCCGATTTTTCGACCATCTCCGATTTTGCTAATTTTCACATATTTTGTAGTCCCCATGGGTCCGCGAAACAAGACAAGAGCGTTTTGCGAAATATTGCGTCTATCGTTCTGTACAGGCCCTAAAGGTGACCTCGACATGTGTTAAACATAGGAAAATGAAAAAGTTAGGCTAAAAAGTTTGTGGCAGAAAAATTTTTCGCTGTATAGGAGTCAGAACTCTGAAACCTTTTCAGAACCATTAAGGACATATTGTAGAGTGCACCTATCTCCTCTGAAGCGATTCTGTTCAGTATTGGACTTTTGGCGAATTTTTGCATTCAGAATTTTGGAAAATCGGCCATTTTTGGACCATGAAAAACAGGACCTACGGTACTCTTTTGCTTGTCCTGAACGATTGGCAAAAGCTACAGAAACGGCCAATAGATAGCTGCATTCTACGCCATAAAACCACGTCTTATGAAAGTACTCGCATATTTCTATCGTCTACAGTAATATCGAAAAACTTGCCACAAAAACAGCAAATTTTGCTAAAAAGGCCATTTTTCATAATTTTTAACATTCTTTTGATAATTTCTCACTCATTATGTGGTGAAAAATCACCAAACTTGGCAGATTAATTAATACATCTATGTCTGTCACATAATGTGGTCAAAACAAATGCGTCAATATTGAACATGCTGCTGTGGCGGCACCTTTGTTCTTTACAGGTGAAAAATGTCAATTTCAAAATTTTTCCAAATATAGACAATATGGGTATCAATCTATAAGCTTATTGAACGAGGAGCAACTTTTCTCATACAACCATGTGTCTAAAATGTTGTCTGTGCAAGATAAAACAGAGTTAAAGTTATACTGGGGAGTCCTGCAAGGGTAGGTCAGTGCAGCACTCAAGCATGCACTATAAACGCCTGGATAGCTGGCCTTGAGCCACGTCTGCACTTAAATATTACCTTAGTAAAGGAAACTTTAATTTGGTGTATCGGTTAACTCTGTTTTCAGTCGCGTTTGGTCGTCACCTGACCTTGCAGGGCTCATCGACCGAATTTTCAAGTTTTTCCGGCTTTGAACCTGAATAACTCTGTCACAGTTTGATTTCGAACGCTAATATTCTAAGTTATTTTTGAGAACGTATGGGGCATATTATGTGCGAAAATGAGCGAAATCCGTGACTATCAATTTTTGACCAAAGTGACCTTTAAGCACATAAACATAGAGCGAGTGAGCGTACCCCCGTTTCGACTAGGTACTGATTTGCGGGGTGGGGTCACTAGGGTCTGATTTGCGGGGGGGGGGGGGGGGGAGGGGTGGGCCGTTAGCGAGCAGTAGTTTTTGCTCTGATAACATAGAGTGTGCCAAGTGGCACACTCTTATATTATGTACTCTTGGTATGGGTGCATACTGACGACTTATAAATTCAAAAATTTCAAAATTTTCAAATTTTAAAAAATTTCCGGAAAGGTTTAACTTTTTATTTGGTAAGGGGGTCCAAGGGGAACCAAAACGTTTTTTGAAAAACAATTTACTGAAAATTACTTTAATGCGAGATTGGATACAGTTTCCAATTTCAGGAAGAAGTAGTTAAATTCGGTCTTAGTTAATAGTTAAAGAGATCCAAGTCTCAATTTTTTCAAAATTGCAGATAGTTACGTTAAGTTTTTTATTATAATTTGATCATAAGTATTTCTAAGCCTTTTCTATTTCTATATATTACAAAAACAGGATTAATTGTGAATTATGTACAGTTTCCCATGGGGAATATATCTTTAAAGATAACTACATATATTTATGGCACAACAATTCCCGCATTAATTACACGTGACACTAATGTCTACAATTCCCGCATTAATTACACGTGACACTAATGTCTTGCATTACGGCACTCAGGGCTTGCACAGCGTCAGTCAGGGTTTGCACAGCGGCACTCAAGGTATACACAGCGGCACTCAGGGTTTGCACAGCGGCACGCATAGCGGCACTCAAGGTCCCACCCCCTTGTTTAAACAACTGTGTACAGCTTAGAAAGGCTTGCTGTCCGACGACTGCTTGTGACATCTCACAAACTTCTCTGATACAACTAAAAACCAAGTCAAAGCAGCAAGAAAAATTTTGCTTCTGGACAGAAGAAATTATTTTTAATAATTTTCCCCTGAGTCAATTTTACCCAGGTCATGAAATTCACAAAGTAACACTCAGACTTGACTATTGAGCAACAGGTAGCAGCGTTTTCTCGCATCAGCTGTGGTGGTTCAAGTGTGCTGTTCTTGCACAATAGTGGTAAATTTCGTGCAATTTTATCTATTTTTGGAGACCAAGCAGAGTTTGTTTGGCAGCATTTTGAGCAGCACGATTCTGCTAGACATCAAAGACCAGTGTTGGCTGTACTAAACAGTCTTGTGTAGTAACGGGGTAACGTCTGGCAAATTATGGAATCAGTATCAACAACAAACAGATATAAGCTCTACCGTTAGGTAGGTATCCCAAAGGTGCTGGCAGAAGGCTCTTAACCAGGGTTTTTTTGGTGTCCAGAAAGTGCGTCTGGACGCAAAGTTTCTTATCTTGACGCAACGAAATTTTAACGGGACGCAAGCTAGACGCAACATTATTTTGGGAAAAAATTCACTTTTTGTAAGAGTGAAAACTTTAAATGTTTCCAGTACCAATTTTTCTATATTTTCCAAAAATTTTCCGATGGCGGGGGGCTCCGCCCCCCAGACCCCCTGGTGTTTTCCACTATGCCATCGAATGCCAACGCTTTCTAATGTGTCAGTACTTGTTGACTTATTAGTTGAGTTATCTACATAATAGGTCGAAGCCCATAATTAATAAAATTTGTAGCGGTAGCCGAATATCCAAATTTTTGGAATCATGTAATGTAATGAGGTTCATACAATTGCATTAGCACAGTTTTCAAAGTCTAAATTTTGTTCTTGACTGGATTTTCTCAAAAACATTTTCAG